>QJPP01002915.1:0-158810 GCA_003996215.1 Jaltomata sinuosa
GATCTGCACCCAAAGATGCAGGGGGTAGGGGTAAGCACCAAATGCAAAGCATAAGGTACCCAGTAGGTATCATAGGCCGACTGGGCACATATAAGATAAAAGCACAGTAATAGACAGGATAGAAGCAAGCAGTCACAGAAATCAACGAAAGGTACACAAGAACTAGCCTAGAGGGAAATCAACATAACCACATATGAGGCTAGTAAACAGAATATACACACCAAAGGCACAGGTGAAAGTAAGAAACAACGCACCTGGGTCCTTACAACAAAGTGTCTACAAAATAGTTTACGAAGATGGACGGTATTACCCTCTGGTAACCTCAGTTCCTGTAAAGAGAAGAGAGAAAGGAGTAATGATAGGCCATGCTCAGAGACATGAATCAACTCAAAAAACTAAACATACCAATCTCATACTTATCCATAATATGGAATGATGCTTTAAGTAAAAAAGCGAAACAATCTACTACAGTCCCCGACCGCCCAACAACCGAGAACAACAAACAGTGAAATAACAAACCCTCCGCCATCCCCATTACTACCGGAGCGTTCAATCAGAAACAGCAAACAAGGGTGGAGCCTCAAACAAATGACATGATATGATGTCCATGAAGATCTCAAGTGCCATGGTATCTCTGTACGTGTACCTCCTCCGGCGCCGATCCGGCACACCCACAAGGTAGGTTCCATGGAAGGGACTCTGCCCGTATACCTTTACTCCACCGTATACCCCCCTCCTCGGCACACGCAGCCCGTAGCCCCTGGCCGATAGCAAGGTCCAGATGGAGGTCCAGACCCTACTAAAAATCGACATGATCAGAACATGTATCAGATAGAGACCCAGTCTCGATATCAAGATGTAGAGACCCAGTCTCGAAATGCAGCCCAGGACCCTGCCAGGACTTAAAAATAGTAGGAATATCTCAAAAACCCCTCCAAGGGTGCCCGGGCGTAGCCGGGTCTAAACAGTAAAAAGTCATCTCAGGTGCTCGGTCCGACCGAGGCTAAAAATCATCTCAAGTAACAAGAAAACTCAACTAGCACACCGGCCCTGCCGAGTCTAGCGATGATCATAAAACTGATGATTTTAAACATAATACTTTCTTGCCCAAAAATCTCCACAAGTGAAATCAACCATTTCCAAATCATTTCCATAAAAAATGGGCCCCCCGGGCCATGCAAGGTTTAGAAAACAGTGCCAGTAGGCCCGAAGCCAAACCACAGTAAAACATGGATAAAACCTCTTTATATGCATGGAAATGGTATGATCACACACAATAGCTGCCCCGCAGCTCACACTCAACCTATCGACCCTGCACAGGCCCACAGCTACTCAGCAAGCATAACCAGCCTAGAAGGATAATTCTATGCCCGGGACTCGCGG
Organism: Jaltomata sinuosa; assembly: GCA_003996215.1. NCBI lineage: Eukaryota > Viridiplantae > Streptophyta > Magnoliopsida > Solanales > Solanaceae > Jaltomata > Jaltomata sinuosa. The sequence continues at coordinate 1,384 of QJPP01002915.1, forward strand.
ACATTCCCAAAATCCCACCTTCTATGTTCCAGAGTCAACAAGGCCTCACAGGACCACAAGGGTAAATAAAATATATCGGCAAATACTACAAGCAACGGAGGAATAAAATTAGGCGGACATGAATAAAGCGGTCAAGGTCTGTGGTACCAACCTAATAAACCAACCCAAGGATGCCCATTAATACAATTTTATTCTATATATGCGGAGTCTAGTGAAAATAAACCGTAACCTACCTGTCGTCCGATGACAAGCTGCTAAGACAACGATGTCCAAGCTCGAACCACTCCAAGAAAATCCAAAACTAAATCGGAATCGGAATCGGATTTGGAATGGAACAACTTGACGTATGAAGTAAAATCGTTGAAGGAAAATATTGGAACCCACTTGAAAAGCTTGAAACGTTTTTAGGCGGACTTAATTTGTTAGAAAGTATAAGTGGAGAATCTTTCATTACTGCTGAAAGTGATCACTTACATATATACATATACAACCAAAGATCATCCATTAATCATGCTATAATGGTGCCACCCCACTAACACTAAGTGTTGTCTACACCCTCCACTTCCACGTGGAAGTGGAGGTGGCACCTTCTAATAATTCTATCCCCTTATATATATAACCGGGTATTGCATAAATTCGTGGTAAAATAAATATAATATTTTAAATATACCATAATTAATAGAAAATCATTTCCAATAAAACCCACTATATTATAATAATAATTTTCAACATAATTAAATTTACTATCTCCGTTAAAATATTACGGTGTATAAAAACTTTATAAAATAAATACATATACAATTGTATCATATCAAAAATAATTTCCATAAACCTTTAAAATATTTTGAAAAGGTAATAATAATATAATATAACTTCCTACCACCTTCGACTTTTAAATAAAATACTTTCAAATACGCACGATTTTGATACTCAAGAATTATCTCGGGATCCTCCCTTATTTTTTATAACTGTTTCGGAACTGGAATGACGTCTTAAAACGTGAAGTCGAGGCTTAAATCGAGTTTAACCCGACCCGGTTCGCGACCCGGTTTGCAACCCGTTTTCTGCCAGACAGTCCGCGGTAAAACAGTCATAACTCTTTACTCCGAGATCAGTTGGATGTGAGGTTTTGTGCATTGGAAACTAGACTCATAGACCTTCGATTTGGTATTTCGGGAGACTTCTAACTCTTTATATATTGAGAGAAAAGCCCTGACACATTTGACCCAAAGTTCAGAAAATTTGTTAAAGGTCTTACGATAACTTTTGTCGATTTGCTTGACTTTAAAACTTATACGTGGAAATGACCGGAAGGGTCATTACAGCTATAGCAGAATAAAATCCACTATAGGAGATGAGAATCCAATTTGGGAAAGGAAAAGTTCTCCCGGATATTTCAAATTCTTTTGCTCCGACATTATCCGAGACCCCAGATTCATTGGGTACTCGAGAAAGTCACGTGTAATTTTCTTGAGAAATTCAAAAAAAATAATTCTCCGAGGGAACGGGATCATCTAATTTCCTTCAAATCAGTGCGACTAATCGAGGGAAGGTTGGTAATTAATGTAGGTTCATAAGTTATGCGGTCATTGGGACAGTGAGGGTCCCGGGCTAGTTCCTTCCATCTTCTGGACCTTGGGATTGTTCGAGAATCAACAATGGGTAAATTGGTTTCTATTGTAACGACCAGATCCATCATTATTTCAAAAACCACAACATCGTGAAATTTGAAAATGAGTTAAAAATATTTTTGGTATTAAGTGGGGTGACGTGGTAAAATGTTTTAGATTTTTGGAAACCATCCGGGCTGACATCACTCTGCTATAGTGGTATTTTATCCTCTATAGTGGAACCGCTATGGTGGAAGGTCATCGTCTATAGCAGAATGACGGGAGGCAGTAGCCTCAGAACGAGTTTTTAATAAAAGATCTGTCCTCCTCAATTGAGAAACATACGAGGGTTTATCTAAAAATCCTCCTATGCTGCTCCAAGACTTGGGAACTATGAGGAGGAAGGGTTATGGCTGAAAGGACGTGGAAAAGTGGATTCCAGGACCATCGTTCAACTGGGACCGCCTTCAAAGAGCCATAAATGCATCCTTGTAGCTGCTTGGCGCCCATGTAGGCTAGGTTTTTGTTGCGTCCTAAATCACACACAACTGTACGCGGTCGTACAAGTAATATAGGATTGTAAGTCCAGATATCGTACCCATAGGGACTTGTCGATTAACTATTTTACTAAATTAAACTAGTTTTAATTATTTATTCAAGCGGTAAATATCCAAAGGTGAATTTATTCTTAACTAATCTAGAAATAAAAAGAAGAAGTTAACTAATGAATAATTAACCAAACAAAGAGCAAATTTTCACGTAATCAATGTGATGAAATCGATCTAGGACTATGGATCTGCTAACAATCATGGTTAATATGCAATTTCATCGACTTGTTTGTTTATCTAGTTGTTGATTTCAGGGTTGATTTTACAACTATGGTCTTCCGAGCCTCTAGTTGCCTATCCAGAATAGCATCACAACTACATCGTTGAGCGGGGCTATGACATTTTATTCCGAATGCTTTTATATATCTTCCTATATAAACCAAACAAGGCATTCTAGGTATATTCCTATCCTAGTCGCTAACCTACCCTTTACGTTACAAAAGAGAGGCCTTGCTCCCTATATTCTTCATTCTATCTCAATGATTCTTCTTTCGAGTTCACAAAAAGATTATAGATTTATTTTAATGGTCGCGAAGCATTAAAATAGTAAGTACAAGAATATAAGAACAACTAATATGATAAACAAATAATCGAATCAATTGTCTACTAAACAATCATGTAGTTAGCGACCATAATCCTAGAACGAGAAGTTAACTCCACATAGACATGGAGAAATTACCACAATTCATCCAAAGAAAAACGTAAAATAAAGAATAAAGGAGAAGAAAAGATGAAACCAATATTCTCCGGCCTCCACGGCAGCTCCTAGGTCTCTGTAGGTCAAAAGTTGGGTAAAAATCATGATTTGAGATGTATTTATAGAGTAGGAGGAAAATAACCCCTTTTCCTACTTGGATTTGGAGTAGAAAAAAGTTGGAAAATTTCTGGGTTTGGGGCTAGCGCGACGCGCCATCGATGCACTAGACATGGCCTTCTGAAGTTCTGCTCCTGGCGTAGCGTGCCACCATAGCACCAGCCACACCCATCAGTAGTTTGGGGGCTGGCGTGGCACGCCACCAATGCGCCACACCCCAGATATTTTTCTTTTGCTTCCTTTTTCTCCTGGAACTTTTCTAACTCCTTCTCAATGCTTTTATGCTTTCCGTTTTAGCCCTTATGGGTTTTTTTTCTCCATTGTTTTCCCTGCAAAGTATCTAATCACATATATTAGCTCATAATCAAGAATGTGCAAATAATCATAGGGCTATACATCACTTTTTCCCTCAAAACAAGGCTAAAACATGGGTAAATGAGGCAAGCGGGCGTATATATATGCCCAAGATCACCACCCCACACTTAAACCTTTGTTTGTCCTCGAACAAATCACTACACACCCTAAAAAATTTCACATATTAAGATATAAATTGAACGGGTCTACTCACACGCAAGTTAACTAGATAGTTTAATCATGACCCATAATCCACTCAACACGCATACATCATTCATATTTTCACAGACCCTTCATTGAAACCACACAACGTATATAGCTGACTCTTCATGAAAAAATAAGGCCAACATGATCATGTATAAATATAGCCATCATTAATACACCATGTTCTCACCATTTTGTGCCCTCACATTTAAGAGAGATGCCCCTTGCTCACATCATACATACATATTCGAATTGAGGCATATAGATAAGAAATTTGCTCACTCTCTCAAAGAAAGTTTCATGCATAAAAGACATACCATAGGCTTGCCCTTAGTGTAATACTCTATTAGCAAAGCATCAGAATTGTAGGATCAAAAGGACTTTTACAGGTTGTAATATCGGCTAAGGGACGGGTAGGAACACTTTGGCCAATAGTGACTGCTTTCCCTATGCACTTTAAGACACTCACTTTAAACTTTTTCACTCTTTTCCTTATATCACCTCAACTTCAACTTATGTTCATGTTTCCCTTCAAACTCCCCTTTTTTCTTTTGGTTTATTGTCCTTAACCTTCATTTGCTTATTGGTATCAAGGAGATTTTTCTAAACCTTTTTTTTATTTGTTTTTCCTCTCCTTACTACTGATATACACATTATTTTTCACAAGGGAACCACATCTAATTTTTATTCTTACCACAACAACCTCCCTCTATCTTTTTACCTTTTCTTTTTTGTTCCCTTCTTCCTTTAAGTCTTTCAACTACAAAGTGCATTAGGGACTCTTTGGATCAAATTAATACAGGGTAATCAAATAAAGGGGATAGGCTAAACATGCGGCTAGTCAAAGAAATAGGCTTAAGGCTCAAAGGGGCTTAACTAAGAATAATATAAAGGGTGGCAGAAACAATAGTAAAAAAGAAGTGGCTTACAAAGAAATGCCTTGATCATATCCCCCAAGTCAATACTATGTTTAATTTCATACACACACTGGGCAAGTTCTAGTTATCAAGATATGCAAGAAACACAACAAACACTCACCACACATGGCACAATGGTTCAAAAATGACTTCCTAAGACTTCATATTCACAACACAACCAAATTGAATGAATCAACATTATTAAGCCCATCTCTAGGTTTTTTTGAGTCAAGTTAAAGAGTTTATGATTCTTTAAATGAAGTTTCCTACTTTTTATGCTTCTTTTGAGTGAATTACCCATGACGTCTAGTGTATACTTAGGCGAAGCACCTAGAATTCAAAAGGCTATGGTTTCTAATCTTTCTGCTTCCTATGACTAATTTTCTCTCAAGACGGTCGTCATCCATCCATCGTCGAGAAAATTTCTCTATCTATGACTAAAAAAATTAAAAAACTACTCCTAAAAAATAAAAACTACCCGGTTCAAAGGGCGCCCCCTCGAAAAAGAACCGAAAAGAAAAACCAAGGGGTGAATGAGATATGCCTCTAAAAAAACTAAAAGATCTTTTTGTATTTTTTTTTAAAAATAAAATAAACTCCTATGTCATACTCACCCTAAAACTCACAGTTATCGAAAGAATCCCCACCCACACTTAAAATCATGCTTTAACCCCAAAGTAATTTATATAAAAAGATGAAAAAGAAGAAGGGTGAGAAATACTCCCTGAGGCCCACTAGGGCCGAGCTGACAATATGTTTCTTCAATTTTGATCAAAAGGGCGAACGACCCCACACTTAAGCTTAAACCATGCTCCTTAGCTTTCAAATTCGGGTACTCAGACTTTCCCAAACCTGCAAAATCAAAACAAAAACAAAAATGTGACACTATAAAAAATAAGAAGCTACACTACTAGTTGGGTTGCCTCCTAACAAGCGCCTGATTTAACATCGCGGCACGACTCCATCACTACACCACTTTTCTTTCCACTTAGAACTTATTAATTTCACCCCTAACTTTGCATCAAACTTTCTGCTCCTCTCAAGGGGCGGTGGTATAAATATGAAGGAACCAAGTAAATGATGTCGCATCTTGCACTTCTTGGCCCTTAAGTGAGGAATGTCATTTTGTATTTTTGGTGTGGCAAATTTTAGAATGTAAGGACCTTGTTTCTCATCTACACACTTCTCCACTAGCTCAGATGACTCAATTTTCATGTCGTCATCCAAACATAATGTAGAAAAGTGATTAGAATGCGGTCTAACGCATCCCAACTCCAAACTTGCATTATTTATGACATGCTCACTTTTGTGTACCTCCTCAACATCTGCACTAATGAATAAAGTATAGTTGAATGGTTTGAATTCCTCTTTATGCTCCACTAATTGGCCAGTATCCACAATAATTGGTGATTGAGCATCAGACGCCTCAACTGTTTTCTTCAAGTGATCCTCCAAGTTATGAATATCTGAGCCAAATTGGTCTATCTCTTGTCTGAGCTCAACTCTTCCTTCTATCAGCTGTGTTGTCATGTATGTAAGATTATCATGGAGAAACTCATGAAATTTAACTTTTTTTCTCTTGTTCCCTTAGCCAAGATTGGTTCACTATGTCTGCTTCCTCACAACTTTCTCCAAGTAGGGACTCACTTTCTTCTTCTAATAGGGGTTCATCTTGGGTATTGGCTAAGACCGTAACTTGCTGACCAATACAAGTTTCAGCCATAACTTGTATCTCTGTGAGTTGGGAACCTGTCCTCTCCATGTCTTTCCTCAATTTGATTGTGTCTTTCCTCAATTCTTCTTACTTATCCAGTATTTGCTTCAGCATATCAATGAGATGAGCCTTATGATTCACATCCTCCACTTCATTACCCCTACCAACATCATAAACAACAGAAGAATCATAATAGGGGCTTGGGGAAGGGGAATAAGAGTTAGGACAACTATTCAAATGACCATTCTGACCACCACATATACGACATACATTAAATTCAAAAGGTTGGGTAGGTGCACACCACCTGCCCTCTTGAATATAATGGCAATTGATACCCATGTGGGGTCCTCCATAGTACTGACAAGGATTACCAACATATGAATAATACTCATCATTCAACCAATATTTATCCCTAGATGTCATGTTAAGAAGTAGTAGAAAAAGAAACTATCTATAAAAGAAAATAAAATATACATAAAAACTTAAATAAATAAAAAGAAAAAGTCTAATATAGATAAATAATTATTTTCTAGGTCCCCGGGAACGGTGCCAAAAACTTGTTGCATTCTAACGCACACGCAAGTGTACACGGTCGTACAAGTAATATAGGATTGCAAGTCCAGATATCGTACCCACAAGGACTTGTCGATTAACTATTTTACTAAATTAAACTAGTTCTAATTATTTATTCAAGTGGTAAATATACAAAGGTGAATTTATTCTTAACTAATCTAGAAATAAAAAGAAGAAGTTAACTAATGAACAATTAACCAAACAAAGAATAAATTTTCACGTAATTAATGTGATGAAATCAATCTAGGACTATGGATCTGCTAACAATCATGGTTAATAAGCAACTTTATCGACTTGTTTGTTTATCTAGTTGTTGATTTTGGGGTTGATTTTACAACTATGGTCTTCCGAGCCTCTAGTTGCCTATCAAGAATAGCATCACAACTACATCGTTGAGTGAGGATGTAACATCTTATTCCGAACGCTTTTATATATCTTCCCATATAAACCAAACAAGGCATTCTAGGTATATTCCTATCCTAGTCGCTAACCTACCTTTTACGTTACAAAAGAGAGGCCTTGATCCCTATATTCTTCGTTCTATCTCAACGATTCTTCTTCCAAGTTCACAAAGAGATTATAGATTTATTTTAATGGTCGTGAAGCATTAAAATAGTAAGCACAAGAATATAAGAACAAATAATATGATAAACAAATAATCGAATTAATTGTCTACTAAACAATCATGTAGTTAGCGACCATAATTCTAGAACGAGAAGTTTAACTCCACATAGACATGGAGAAATTACAATAATTCATCCAAAGAAAAACGTAAAATAACTAATAGAGGAGAAGAAAAGATGAAGCCAATATTCTTCAGCCTCAACGGTGGCTCCTAGCTCTCCGTAGGTCAAAAGTTGGGTAAACATTGTGATTTGAGATGTATTTATAGAGTAGGAGGAAAATAACCCCTTTTCCTACTTGGATTTGGAGTAGAAAAAAGTTGGAAAATTTTTGGGTTTGGGGCTGGGGCGACGCGCCATCGATGCACTAGACATGGCCTTCTGAAGTTCTGCTCCTGGCATGGCGCGCCACCATAGCACCAGCCACACCCATCAATAGTTTGGGGGCTAGCGTGGAACGCCACCAATGCGCCACAGACAACCCAGATTTTCTTCTTTTGCTCTCTTATTCTCCGGGAACTTTGCTAACTCCTTCCCAATGCTTTTATGCTTTCCATTTTAGATCTTATCGGTTGTTTTTCTCCATATTTTTTCCTGCAAAGCATCTAATCACATATATTATCTCATAATCAAGAATATGCAAATAATCATAGGGATATACATCACTTTTGCCCTCAAAATAAGGCTAAAACATGGGTAAATGAGGCAAGCGGGCGTATAAATACGCCCAAGATCAGTTTTCACTTGAGTAGATAGACATGTTTATATTCGTACTATGGTATAGTTGAAAAGGAGAATCCATGATTAGGTCTCCGGGCATAGAGTTGGAGGATTCAGTGTTGGTTATGTGTGAACTAGGAATTGGTTGGTTGAAATGGTGGGTTGCTAATATGTATTTGTTGGCTGTACATGTTGTCTTGATCTGGGAAATGATAGTATTTTGGAGACTGGGATGTCGGAAAGGTTTGGGGAACTGGGAAATTCTTGGGTAACTAAATGAGTAATAAAAATGGAGAGATTCCTAGATAAGGTTTCAGGCATATGAATAGAATAATAAGGAGTGGATAAATCACCAATGTTAAGGGGTGGTTTTCCCCATGTTGTAATTGACTTGAAAAGTTCGGAATCAATGTAGTTATTAAGGTGTGTTAATAAAAAGGGAAACGGGACATAGTCTTTGGACAGGTTAGGAATTGAGTTACATACCCGGGAACAAGGGTAGGTGATGGTTTGACTCCTGTATGCTTTGTGCATTTATGTACTCTTATCTAAGTATTTGTATGAAATGCGTTGCTTAGGGAATGATTAGAAATATCTAATGGTCCTATTAGCAGTCTGGTAAATTGAATATTGTATTGTGCTTGTTGGTTTACAAGTTGATTGTTCATTTTTATGACTGTGGATTGTTGACTTTGGTTGGCTCGGGTACCACACCTGGTATGATATAATACTAACAATTAGCTCAGGTACCCGCCTGGTATGAAATATACTAATGGTTGGCTCAGGTACCATGCCTGGTATGAGATAATACTAACGGTTGGCTCGGGTACCACACCTGGTATGGGTTTATTTTCTTGGATTTATGCATCTTTATTTAATGGTTCCCTGAGTGGACCGGGTTGTGAACTTGAATTGTGGTTGTATATTTTGGTCCTTGAGAGGCCGAGTTGTTACATTGCTTTACGATTTGGTTTTGGTGTAGACCGGGTTGTTTATCTAACACTTAGGTATTGTCTAAAGGGCATCCAGGGTGGGTTTGGGAGATATAATGAGGTGTAATGGTCATTTGTTGTGGATTGTTGATTATAATGGTGAAGTGGTTTACACTTGGTTGATAAACTAGGGGAATGACTGAGCGTCTGGCATTGGGTGACTAGCTGGTGTTATCATGTAAAGAGTTTTCTAGGGATCCGAGAGGGGTCTGGGTACTTGTGGGTAGTGCCATGGGTGTAGTGGGTCTGGAATGACAGGGACTGGGTCGTTTCTAGATGCGTAGTCATGGGGGTTGACTAGGATAATAGTAAGGAAATCAGAGCTGGATTTAGCGATTGGGCTAAGGGGAGTGTGACTTGGGAAGTCTGAGGTTAGTGTGACTTAGGAAGTCTAAGCTTAGTGTGACCCGAAAGACTTGAGAGGAAGGGAGTTGGCAGCGGAAGGAATAGAAAGGGGTGAGGTAAGGGGTGTGAGTAGACGATCGATTGAGATCTGGTCTGGTAAAGGTAAATGGTGGAGGATAGGGCTATAATGTTTATTTCATGTTTTCCCTATTTTCTTATATGATTGTACGTGTGGATTCGGGTCGACCGATAATGCCTACCAGTATGTGTGATTATACTGACTCTACTCTTGCTATATCGTTTTTGGGAATAGTATGGTTGCAGGGTTGGTGATGTTTCATAGGTACATGACGATGGTGATCTGCAGCAGCTTCTGTTCTTCGATTCCATGACGGAAGTTGTGTCTCATTTACATCTCTCTATATAAATCATGTAGTAGCTCTTGTACATGTTTAGACTAGGTCCTAGGGAGGGTAATTTAAATTGTAAAACTGCTGGTTGTAATCTTCACAAAAAGGATGTTTTTCTAAAAACAAGGTTGTAAAGGGTTTTCGTATATCAAAAAGGTTATTTCAGGGTTTATTTTCTCTTTTCCGTATTTTACCTGTTGGACAGGTGGTAAGGGTTCATCTATCTAGGTGCATAGAGTAGGCACCCGCACAACCCGGTAGGTTGGGTCGTGACACACGGGTATACATTGTTTGATGCGTACCGTTATATGCTTCGATCTGTGAATCCAGGAAATAAGACAACATTGAAAGTTGATGAAAATGGAAAGTTCAAGTACTTTTTTGTAGCCTATGGGGCTTGGATACGTGGTTTTGAGAAAATGAGAAAAGTCATAGCCGTTGATGGGATATTCTTGAGGACAAAGTATGAAGGAGTTTTATTGTCAGCTATGGCACAAAATGCGGAGAATCATATTTTTCCAGTTGCTTTTTGCGTAGTTTACAAGGAGTGCGATGCCTCATACCGATATTTTTTTAAACAAATGAGAAGCTATGTAGATGATACTGCTGATTTGTGCATAATTTCTGATAGGCATCCAAGTATCAAGAAGATGGTTTCAATTGTCTACCCTATAGCTCATTATGGTTGTTGCATAAGGCACCTTGGGGAGGATATTCAAAACAACTTTCACAATACGAAGGTCGTATCTCATTTTTATAAAGCATCAAAAGCGTACAAGATTGATGAGTTCAATGACTATTTCAATCAAATAAAGACCTGGTACCCGGAGCAGCCGAACATCTTGAACGTGTTGGATTCCACAGGTGGAGCAGGGCATTCTGTCCAAAAATAGGTATAATATTATAAATTGAGTGATTAGTTTGAGTTTATTGTTAATTATACCTTACTGAGTGATTATTTATTTGTATAGGTATAACATTATGATGACAAACATTACTGAGTCGGTGAATGCAATATTTGATGTTGAAGGAGAATTTCCCATTGTCGCTCTATTTAATGAAATAAATAGGAAATTTGCACAAAAATTTCATGAGAGGCGTATGAAGTTCATCAACTCACCAAACATATTTGTCCCTGAAATGGAAAAGAAAATAACAGAGTACATCAACTTAGGAAACAAGTTATTGGCTCATCAAACTGCCAAATACAGGTTCAGTGTCACCAGTGATGGTGAAGTTGCTACAGTTAATTTGCAAGCAAGATCTTGTACATGTAGAGCCTTTGACCTGGATAAAATACCTTGTCCACATGCTATGACAGCGCTTCGAGTCCAACATGGTAAACACTTTGATAGGCAAATTTATGAGTGCTCATCCTCATATTACACAGTGGAGAGATACATCATTGCATACTGTAAGGAAATTCATCTCGTGCCTTCTGAAGAATCTTGGAATGTTTCTTTGGAGATTTTAGAGACAGAAAAACCTCCTCCACATATTGATCCAAGCAAACCGAGAAGAAGGCAAAAAAAGAGGAGGCGTGGAGTCAGAAAATCAATTCAGACAAGAAAAAATAAGTGCTCTATATGTAAGATGATTGGCCACAAAAGAACTACATGCCAAGATCGGAATGCTCCATAATTGTTAATGTTGTACTCATTTTCTCCATTGTTGTAATAGTAATATTATTGTCATTCTAAACTTGTTAGTACTTTTTTATGATATTTCAATTGATGATGTTTGTGAACTTAACTCATTTATATATTACAATTGATGGTGAAATTTGTTGGGAATAACTAAATAGGTTGCTACAGATGTTGGGAATAATAAAAAAGATTCAGTATATGTTGCTTTTGATTCTACATCTGTTGCAACAGATGATCCATCTGTTAGAAATCATCAAACATATATAGACATCTGTTGCAACAGATGACTAACCTATTGCAACAGATGACCCATCTGTTGAAAATCATCAAACAGATATAGACATTTGTTGCAATAGATGACTAACCTGTTGTAACAGATGACCCATCTGTTGTAACAGATGACTAACCAGTTGCAACAGATGACCCATCTGTTATAACAGATGAATAACCTGTTGCAACAGATGACCCATCTGTTGGAAATAATCAAACAGATATAGACATTTGTTGCAACATATAACTAACATGTTGCAACAGATAACTCATCTGTTGGAAATTATCCAACAGATATAGACATCTGTTGCAACAGATAACCAACCTGTTGCAATCGATAACCAATCTGTTGCAACAGATGTCTATATATGTTGGATAATTAAGCAATTCACATCAAATAAGTCAATTGATACCTCTATTTAGGATCACTACACTTAGTTGATCATGTAATTATTATGTAATTCATTGATATTGTAATTGAAGTTGTTAATTAAAAGTTAATTATAGTTAAATAACTTTATTTATTACTAATCATGTATTAATTAAGTAATTCACATCAAATAAGTTAATTGATCCATCTATTTAGGATCACTACACTTAGTTGAGTTGATCATGTAAATATTATGTAATTCAATGATATTGTAATTGAAGTTGTTAATTGAAAGCCAATTATAGTTAAATAACTTTATTTATTACTAATAATGGGTTAATTAAGCAATTCACATCAAATAAGTCAATTGATCCATCTATTTAGGATCACTACTGATGTGCCGCCAATTTACGGCACTTTCGACTCCTTTTAACTAAGAACAATCGTACGTTTTCAAGCAACTGTCGTCATTTTTGATGGTTTTATGTTATATTTGTAGGAAAGGGAGACAAACACGATAACAGAAGGAAATACGGGCGAAAAAGACGTTCTGGATAAGAGTGACGGTCCAAGTGATGGATCGTCAAGCTCGTGACGGACCGTCAAGCCCAAGCCGTCAAGATGGGGCAGCACCACTGCCTAGTGGTGACGGCCGCCGTGATGGGCCGTCAAGGTGGTGACGGTCCATCACCCAAACCGTCACACCAAAGCAGTGTCACACCAAGGCAGCCCGCGATTAACCGTCACACCAAAGCAGTGTCGCACCAAGGCAGCCCGCGATTAGGATTCCTACCGTGTTTGGGAGTTGGTTTCTCGGATTCCTAATGCGTTTGGGATTGTGTTTCCTAGACTCCTATAAATACCCTATGTTAGGTTTATTTTATTCATTATGCAATTAATAAAGTTTTTACAATAGTTTTAGGAGAGATTTTAGTCAACTTGAAGATCAAGAAACACGTTTTTATACTTCTTAAATTCGTGTTCTTGAATCGTTCTTGGGATCTTGTTTTCTTGTTCTTGGATTAATTAAAGATTGTTCTCAATACATTGTAAGGATATCTTTTCTTTATTATGAATATGACTTTCTTTTATTCTTCTACAAGCATGAGTAACTAAACCTCCCACAACTAGGGTTGTGGGAGCCATGGCTAAAGTAGCGATATAGATTCCGGGTAGCGACGGGTTCAATATATATGTTGTCACGTTGTTAATCATGCATTATTTAACGTTTTCTAGTGGTTGCAAACATTAGAACATGCCTAGGTTTAAATTTGCTTGAGTAAAGAGATTAAAACCGGGAAACTTGATTTACGACGAGGATTCGAGACTATTAACTATCGTCTTATGATTAATGCTGTAACTAGATTAATCTACTTGATGTTTAGGATTGAAATCTAAAAGCACACCTTTTCAAGTTTGAGAGAATTGAAAAGTAAATTTGTTTATTTGGTTGAGAAATGTTTAGATGATACCATTACTTCAATCACATCGTGACACACATATAGGAAGAACCCGGTTAAGCTTAGGATCGACATCGTTACCAATGCCATGGTAAACACTTCCCTAGTTCATTCTCTCATCTTGATTAAAACTCATACGTTTATTATTTGTTTTGTTTGCACATTTGATCACACAAAACCCCCCCTTTATTTACCGAAAACTAGTGACGAATAGTCACTTAATTCACTAAAGACTTAACTTTCACCATATTCTCTGTGGGATCGACCCCAACCTTTGTTGGGTTCTATATTTGACTACGACCGCTTACACTTCTTTAATTAGAGGTTTAGTTTGGGCGTTATCAAAAGTGGCGCCGTTGCCGGGGAATACGGTTGTTAATTAAGTCTGGTGTGTTTATTTGACTCTTAGTCATACTTTCCTGCTTTTACGTTTTTTTGTTGTTTTTGTTTTTGACAGGGTACAGAGTTGTGCATGCCAAGTACCCGGCGCTCGGGTGAATCAACATTACCTTACGACCCTGAGCTTGCTAGAACGTTAAGGCAGAATATGGCCGCACAACAAGAGGCAGCAAGGCTCGCTGCAGAACTGCAGGCCCAACAAAATTTGAATGCTGGAGGTCTGCAGCACGATCTTGAGTTGCATGATGAGGATAACGATTTGGATGGAGTTGGCGCTACAGGCGCCATTGTTGTTCCACCGCTACCGCCCGGAACCAAGTTCAACATCACTAGCACGATGATTCAGCTGTTGAACTTGAGAGGAGTATTCCGTGGAGCAGCTGGTGACGATCCAAACCGTCACTTAATGAACTTCGTGGGTATCTGCAAGTCGTTTGAACTGCCGGGCATGAGTCAGACAGCGATCAGGCTCAGGTTGTTTCCGTTGTCTCTGTCTGATGAGGCAGCGTTATGATTGACAGAACTGACCCCCGACTCTATCGCAACTTGGGGAGAGTTGAAAGGAGCTTTCCTAGAAAGGTTCTTTTCTCCCTCTAGGATGATACAGTTGAGGGACGAGATTAGCAACTTCAGGCAGCAACCACACGAAGCATTGCACGAGACCTGGTTGCGATTCAAGAAGAAGCTGACACAATGCCCTAACCATCAGCTGAACGACGAGTTTTTGATGCAAACATTCTATAGGGCACTGAATTCGGCTACCAAGCCGACGTTGGACAACGCAGCAGGTGGAGCGTTTATGGGTCGCACTTTTGCCGATGCCACAGCTATTTTGGACAGGCTAACCAAAACCAACAGGGCCTGGCATACACGAGATTCAGAGGTGGCAGCTAGTACTTACGTAGTTGGTGTGTCAGCAGAGCAGCGCAGAAAAGAGGAGGAACGCGACCAAGACATGGCGCATCTGAAAACACAGTTGGACCTATTGACAAAGCACTTGTTTTCAGGAGGTATGGAGAAGGTAAAAGCCGCTGGTATGCAAGGTAGAGCAGCAGGGGTTGAATCTGATGAGGAGGCCAACTATTTGGGGGGTTTCCAGGCCAACGGCCAGGGAAACCAAGGTCGGAACTATCAGAGAGACAAACACTATGAGAAAGGCGGCTACAAAGATCGCGACCAAGGAAACTGGAGGAACAACACTGATAGAGGAGGGTTGTATATACCACCTGGTAATCGGGACAAAGCTGGCCACGAGGCAGAGACGTCCAAACTTGAGAACATGATGGCGAAGATGCTGCTGAAGGTGGAATCAACTGACTCTGGAGTAAAGGAGATGAAGACTGAATTATCAGCATTGAGTCAGTTAGTGGGTTCACATTCCACCGCGATCAAGCAATTAGAGCAGCAAGTGGGGCAAATCTCGGCATCTCTGAACCAAAGAAAGACAGGTACCTTGCCGAGTGACACGATTCACCCGAGGAATGATGCGAGCTGTATGGCGATCACCACAAGAAGCGGTAAAATATTACCGAAATCATATCCGGTAATTCAGACTCAAGGTGATGTTGCGGATGATGAAGAGGCGGTAGAGGAGGAAACTCCAAAGCCCGCAGATAAAAGCAAGGAAGCGGAAAAGCTTCCAACTATGATGCCTCGGCCACCATCTCCTTTCCCACAGCATTTGAAGAAGAAAGCTGACGATGGTAAGTTCCTGAACTTTATGACCATGCTGAAGCAGATTTCAATAAACATACCATTGGTGGAAGCGCTGGAACAAATGCCCGGTTATGCCAAGTTCATGAAGGACTTGATTACAAAGAAGAGGTCGGTAAGTTTTGAACCGGAAGACAACCTCTACCACTGCAGCGCTATTTCTTCAAGGTCGTTGGTCGAAAAGAAGGAAGATCCAGGTGCTTTCACTGTTCCCTGTACTATCGGGAAGCTCAACTTCGGAAGAGCATTATGTGATCTTGGTGCTAGTATCAACTTGATGCCGCTAGCAGTCTACAAACAATTGGGTTTGGGAGCTCCTAAACCAACATCCATGAGAGTAATGATGGCTGACCGCTCAGTAAAATGACCGATGGGAATCTTATCTGATGTGCTGGTCAAGATTGGTAAGCTTATATTCCCGGCGGACTTTGTGATCTTGGATTGCGAAGTAGATTTTGAAGTTCCCATAATCTTGGGACGACCATTGTTAGCCACAGCAAGAGCACTGGTCGACATGGAGAGAAACGAACTGATCTTTCGATTGAACAATGAAGTGGTCAAGTTCGATGTGTCCAAATTGATGAAGCAACCAAGTGACATGAGGGTGGTCGCGGTCATCAAGGCTATTGAGGAAGTCCCTGCGAATGTGTATCTTGAGGAGAAGGGTTGTCTGGAAACCCGAGCTGTTATGAGAGTAAGGTCGCGATCGCAAGAGGAGAAGCAGGTAAAGGAAAGCGGTGAAAGATCAAGAAAACAAAAACACCGCAAGAGAATTTGCAAAGAAAGAGCGAAGAAGTTGTCGCGACTAGCGATGGAGCCCAAAGAGGAAGCTGGAATGCCACACTCCATCGAGTTCTCTTGTTTTGGAGACCCTGGCGGTCTCTAACATCATGTCAGAATCTGAGTCATATCGACTTCACAGGTATTCCTTTATTCTCACAGTTTTTAGTTTTCATATGTATGCATTGGGGAAAATGCATGAGTCTAAGTTGAGGGTGTGGGGAAACCTGTGAGTCACCACCGAGGGTTTTTGTTGCCGAGTTCTTTTCCCTCCGGTGTGCTATCTAGTAGAACCGGCATGTTTAGGTTGTTATTTTAAAAATTTTGTTAGTTGTTTAGCAAGCATGGCATTTTTTTTGTTTAAAAACAAGGCCCCTTTAAAATTTTTCTGGTTTTGTACTTATGTTGAAACGATTGACTGTCTGGATCCTTGAATGTCATTGTGTGATTATGATTAGAATGGGTATGGTTAAGCCGAGCGGTTGTTTGATAGTTGGTAGCGATATAGTTTCTTGGTGCCAAGAGCGTGTGAGATTATTGTTATAAATTCTTACTCTGTGCATGCATCTAGAACTTGCCCGGTCTATTTTGTTAAGTTCAAAGTTTGGTTGCTTAGGAAAGGATCACATGCCCTTTTTGTGTGCAGTCCACTTAACCTAAAAGACCGTCCAAATATAAAATCCCTTTTTGATCCCTGTTTGAGCCATAATTAACCTTGTTCTTTCAATAACCTGTCACCATTCCCGTTTAACTTTGAATCCCTATTTTGGCCCTGGTCCTTCCTTGGACATCGTGCACCTCAACGCAGGCAATCAGCCTAAGTTGAGGGTGGCTACTATAGAGGTAAACCCTATTTTGGCCCTGGTCCTGCCATGGACATCGTGCACCTCAACGCAGGCAATCAGCTTAAGTTGAGGGTGGCTACTACAGAGGTGAATGATAAGAAAAAGAGGATGGAGAAGATTGGTTGTGAATAGAATGAAAATACGGGTGTGTGCCTAAGAAAAGAAAAATAAAAAGAAGTGAAAAAGATCGAAAAAGTAACAAAAAGAATTCTCAAAATAAAGAGGCCGCACCTGTAGCTAGAGAGAAGGAAATAAAAAGGTGAATAAGGATGGACAAAGTAAAGTATGTGGTAATAAGACGTCGGTAGTCCCAAGGAGGGCTTAGTCACTAACCCCTAAATGTATCCTACCTGCACCTGAAGCCTTATTACAAGCCTAAACAAGTCCTGTAGTGATCCTGAGCGGCTTTCTGAAGAACCGAAATAGAATAGTAAGGGCAAGCCTATGGTATCGCATGTGCATTGTTTGAAATCGTTTGTGAGTGTGAGCGCTTACCTAGTCCCAAATCTTGTGTGTGGGATTTCTTTGAGGTGAGGGCACCAAGATTTCTGTATTGCCTATTGATTGTTAGGATAGTTGCGCATGTGTATGCATAATATTCTATCATATCAGAATGAGATGTTTGGATCCTTGCAAGTTAGTGTTTCATACATTGTGTGCTACGAGGGAGCTTGATTTAATGAACTAATGAATGACCATGAGTTGCTAAAGACACGAGTTGTTTTCTTAGTTGAGTCGTCGTGTTGTTTTTCTTTTATGTTATGTTGCTTGAGGACAAGCGAACGTTTAAGTTGAGGGTGTTGATGTGCCGCCAATTTACGGCACTTTCGACTCCTTTTAACTAAGAACAATCGTACGTTTTCAAGCAACCGTCGTCGTTTTTGATGGTTTTATGTTATATTTGTAGGAAAGGGAGACAAACACGGAAACGGAAGGAAATACGGGCGAAAAAGACGTTCTGGATAAGAGTGACGGTCCGAGTGACGGACCGTCAAGCCCAAGCCGTCAAGATGGGGCAGCACCACTGCCTAGTGGTGACGGCTGCCCTGACGGGCCATCAAGGTGGTGACGGTTCGTCACCCAAACCATCACACCAAAGCAGTGTCACACCAAGGCAGCCCGCGATTAACCGTCACACCAAAGCAGTGTCGCACCAAGGCAGCCCGCGATTAGGATTCCTACCGTGTTTGGGAGTTGGTTTCTCAGATTCCTAATGCGTTTGGGATTGTGTTTCCTAGACTCCTATAAATACCCTATGTTAGGTTTATTTTATTCATTATGCAATTAATAAAGTTTTTACAATAGTTTTAGGAGAGATTTTAGTCAACTTGAAGATCAAGAAACACGTTTTTATACTTCTTAAATTCGTGTTCTTGAATCGTTCTTGGGATCTTGTTTTCTTGTTCTTGGATTAATTAAAGATTGTTCTCAATACATTGTAAGGATATCTTTTCTTTATTATGAATATGACTTTCTTTTATTCTTCTACAAGCATGAGTAACTAAACCTCCCACAACTAGGGTTGTGGGAGCCATGGCTAAAGTAGCGATATAGATTCCGGGTAGCGACGGGTTCAATATATATGTTGTCACGTTGTTAATCATGCATTATTTAACATTTTCTAGTGGTTGCAAACATTAGAACATGCTTAGGTTTAAATTTGCTTGAGTAAAGAGATTAAAACCGGGAAACTTGATTTACGACGAGGATTCGAGACTATTAACTATCGTCTTATGATTAATGCTGTAACTAGATTAATCTACTTGATGTTTAGGATTGAAATCTAAAAGCACACCTTTTCAAGTTTGAGAGAATTGAAAAGTAAATTTGTCTATTTGGTTGAGAAACGTTTAGACGATACCATTACTTCAATCACATCGTGACACGCATATAGGAAGAACCCGGTTAAGCTTAGGATCGACATCGTTACCAATGCCATGGTAAACACTTCCCTAGTTCATTCTCTCATCTTGATTAAAACTCATACGTTTATTATTTGTTTTGTTTACACATTTGATCACACAAACCCCCCCCCCCTTTATTTACCAGAAACTAGTGACGACTAGTCACTTAATTCACTAAAGACTTAACTTTCACCATATTCTCTGTGGGATCGACCCCAACCTTTGTTGGGTTCTATATTTGACTACGACCGCTTACGCTTCTTTAATTAGAGGTGTAGTTTGGGCGTTATCAACTACACTTAATTGATCATGTAATTATTGTAGAATTCAATGAGATTGTAATTAAAGTTATTAATTGAAAGTCAATTATAGTTAAATAACTTTATTTATTACTAATCATGGGTTAATTAAGTAATTCACATCAAATAAGTCAATTGATCCATCTATTTAGGATCACTACACTTAGTTGATCATGTAATTATTATGGAATTCAATGCGATTGTAATTGAAAGCCAATTATAGTTAAATAACTTTATTTATTACTAATCATGGGTTAATTAAGCAATTCACATTAAATAAATCAATTGATCCATCTATTTAGGATCACTACACTTAGTTGATCATGTAATTGTTATGAAATTCATTGAGATTGTAATTAAAGTTGTTAATTAAAAGCTAATTATAGTTAAATAACTTTGTTTATTACTAATCATGGGTTAATTAAGCAATTCAAATCAAACATATGTAGAGTATGTTGGAAATAATCAAACATATTGGACATCTGCTGCAACATATCATTCATCTTTTGCAACATATGTCTATATCTGTTGCATAATTTCCAACAGATGAATCATCTGTTGCAACAGGTTATTGATCTGTTGCAACAGATGACTATATCTGTTTGATTATTTCCAACAGATGAGTCATCTGTTGCAACAGATGAACTATCTGCCACAACAGATGTCTATATCTGTTTGATTATTTCCAACAAATGAGTTATCTGTTGCAACATGTGTAGAGTCTGTTTGATTATTTCCAATAGATGAGTCATCTGTTGCAATATGTTATTGATCTGTTGGAACAGATGACTATATCTGTTTGATTATTTCCAACAGATGAGTCATCTGTTACAACATATGAATCATCTGCTGCAACAGATGTCTATATCTGTCTGATTATTTCCAACAGATGTGTAATTAATTTTTAGTAATAATCTAATATTTTTCAAATCTAAGGATAAAATAAAATTCATGATATAATAACTGGATATTTTTTAAACATACAATATTGTCATCACTAAATATATAATATAATTAAATAAAATACTAAAAATAAAAAGATTGTCTGTAAATTACAACCCATATCAGGGCTTCAAACTCTTAAAAGTCACCCAGCAGCCCAAACCTGTTGCATTCTTGCAACTGAATTATCATTCACTAGAGTGTCAGGGGTTGTCATACAAGTGCCGGTTATTAAATGCTCAATGAAAGCAAGTGAGTATGACCTGCACGCGGCAAGAGTCTCATTTTTCGAAAAGTTTTGTTTTCGACCTTCAAAAGCCCATCGTTCATTGAGAAATTTTTCCAGCAAGTGATTCATTATGCCACTTTGCTTCAACAATCTAGGGAACAAATCCAACAAACCCTCCATGAATATTAAAAATTTAAAGTCTTCAAACACTGGTATGTTGCAGTCATAGACATTCATGACTCCCTCACTCATTCTGATCTCAAGAGTCACAAAATGCTTCTTTTCTAAATTCATGACTGCTATGATTCTCTTGGCCTCTCTCCAATCCATGACACCTGGATATGGCCTCTTTCCTCTGATGTAGTCAATCATGTCATCATCTCATTCAAACCCAGCAAGTAACTCCTCTATTGTTTTGCCACCAGCAGTTGTTTCTTCTTCACTGAGTTGCTTGTACCGATCGAGGAAATTACCATAAAAATTAAGGTCCATGATTCTATCTCCAAGATCATAGAATTGAATGAATTTTAGATGCCTCACCCGTATCAGAAGAAGAATTTTATCAACATACTGAAATAATAATACAATATATAAAAGTTAGTAACTAATAACAATTGAAAAGTTGCAGCGGATGAGTATCCATCTGTTCTAACAGATGAGTCATTTGTTGGAATAGATGGATCATCTGTTTCAACAGATGACATCTGTTGGAACTTATGCAATAGATGGATGGATCATCTAAATAAACATACTAATGAAATTAAATAAATAGAAGGTTAGTAAAAGTAACATACCTAATCCACATACCAATACTTCATATCAGTCATGTTCTTGAAGTCTTGTGCACCAAACTCATGCATAGAGTAAGTTTCTGGTGCCTTTTTTGAATTCATCAGAGTTTTTAGCTTTTCCTTTCTTGTGGCACTCACCAACTTGTAAATATTTACCTTCTTCAGCTTTCCTTGCTCTTCTATTACCCTTGGAACTTCCTCAACAATGCAAGGAAGAGGAGTTATAATTTTCCTTGACTTAACATTTGATATTGCCCGGGAAATTGATTTTTTTGACCTCCTAAGCTTAACCTGCAATGGAGTGAATGGCTCTGTAATCTTTCTTGATGGGATGACACTTCTTTTAGATTTCAATTCCTTTACAGCCTTAGTTAATACATCAAGAGCATTAATCACTCCATTGTGTTTTTCCTTGCACTCTTGGCATTTGCATGCAGAACAGGAGCTAGAGCTAGAAGAAGAAACACCATCAAAAGATTATCTATCAACATGTGGCAATTTTGTAGTATACACACTGAAAGGAGTGTGTCCACCACCAAAATCAGAGGTGTGTCCACCACTAAAATTAGCGTCACCAGTATGACCATAGTCATGGTCATTTCTTGGTTGAAAAACTACAAGAGCATCACCAACACCATCACCACCACCAACAACAACAACAACAATAGAAACACCAACACCATCACCACCACCAACACCACCAACAACACCAACACCAACACTATCACCACCACCACCACCACCACCACCAACACCAACAGTGTCAACAACAACATTAACAAGAATCAAATCATCCTCCCCAAGTGCTTTTCTTGTGATGGCTGTTACTCCAGCCAATTCCTTTTTTATCAAGACTACCTTAGGGTCTGGTTTTCTGTCAACAATCCCTAGAGTAACAAAGAATGACATTTTCAATTCTTGTTGTGTAGGAACAAGTCAGGGATGCACAACCTATAATCAAAAGTAGATATATTAATATCAAATATTAACTAGTCATAAAAGTAGATATATTAAAATTAACCTATAAGTTGTAACAGATGGGTAATATGTTGCAACAGATTACCCATCTATTGCAACACATCACCTATCTGTTACAACATATCACCCATCTGTTGCAATAGATCACTCATCTATTGTTTAGTTTGCAGTAGATTATGTAATCTATTACCAGTTGTTCAGATATAAGTTGCAGCAGATGAATAATCTATTGCATAAGTTACAGTAGATAGGTAATCTGTTAACAGATTCAGAGATATATTGCAACAGATGATCCATCTAGTGTAACTTATGCAACAGATGGGTAATCTATTGCAACAGATCACCCATCTGTTACAACAGATCACCCATCTATTGCAACAGATTATTTATCTGCTGAGATAAGTTAAGTAAAATTTATTCTATTTATAAGAAGACTTACTGCATCTTCAGGAGGGTTAAAGATATCAAGGGCATTCACTTTAGAGTTGTTCTTGGCACTCAACCACCTAAGGATCCTTGGAAGAGAAATCTCTTTCGAGTAGTCCTTGACTTGCTATCGAAGGTGAGGAATAACTTCAAATGCTCAAGCCTAAAAAAATAAGATGCCAAAAAAAAATCAAAATAACTATTAAATAACAAAAATAAATGAAACACTAAAGAAAAAAATTAAAAGTTTACCATGAAAGCCCAAGGAAAGCCATACAAGTTGATCATCTTTGGTGATAACTTTGTCAACAAATATTTGACAGTCAACTTAAAGCTTTCATAACCCCATGGATAATTGTTGAATGCCTCCCGATCCTGAGCAAGCTTTAACAATTCAACATCTATGACTTTATTAGTGTCTCTGGCTCATAGAATGACATGCACAAACCAAACTAAGTACAATGACTCCTTGTGCTTCTTCAAGATCTTTTTGTTCTTGAGATCCAATAACAAACTTTTGGCTTTGTAGCTTTGTCCAACAATGGCCACCAACTCATCAACTTTGCCTTTGTTGGTTTTGGAGGTTGTCTTACTAAGTGTCTTGGGTGTCTTACCTTTCTTGGTTGTTTTAGAGACTGCCTTTGGTTTTTTGGATGGTGTAGCAGTGGCAAAAGGTTCAGAAGGAGGATGACATCTTAGTCCAGTTATTATGGCAAATTCTTTCATGCCAAAACAAACCAGCATACCACCATAATTTATCCAAATCTAATCCATCTTCTTATCACCCTCCTTCTTATTTTCATCATCCTCACCCTCATACTTAATCTTGCGCTTGAGAAGACCATAGACCATGATCATTTGAAAGAGTGCATTGTTATCCTCCGGAAGATCAAGAAAGTGTCCAAACAGCTGGCCTTAAAAAACTCCTCCAATTTTTCATCCCTCAATAACTCCCTAAAATTATCAAAAGCTTTTCCCATGACTGATTTAACAACAAAATCACCAGTCAAATCTGTAGGATTATCCAGAGCCATCTCCACATGGAACTTGTTAATACTAAAAGTTTTGACAACATCATCACCAATCAACTTCTCACTTTCCTCTTCATCATCTTCACCAACATTATCTCCTTTCTCACTCCCAGAATCATCATCTTCCCCACTTTCACTTTCAGAATCATCTCCTTTCCCACTTTACTCTTCATCTCCTTTCTCACTTTGCTCTTCATCTTCTTCCTCACCACTTTCCTCCTCTTCTCCTTTCTCACTTTCTTCTTCCTCACCTTTCTCCTCTTCTCCTTTATCACTTTCTTCTTCCTCACCTTCCTCTTCTCCTTCCTCACTTTCTTCATCATCTCCAAGTAATTCACTACTGTCTACTTCCTCTCTTTCCTTTTCTTTTTCTACACCTTCAACTGACTGAGAAGGGACTTCAGCTTCTAATTGAGATACTGCTTGTACAACAAGCTCCTCTAGTGGTGAATGTACAATCTTAGCTACTTTACTCATTTTCTTTGGAGTTGATTCACTTCTTTTTCTTTTAGTGAGAGTCATTTTTTCTACAAACAAGAGTAAAATAAAAAAGATTATAATTGATTTGTGCATCATTAAAAAAAAGGATAACAGTGAATTTAATATGTACAAATAATTGTTACAACAGATGACCCATCTGTTGCAACAGATGGGTCATTTGTTGGATGAAATCAAAACAGTAGGTCTACTGCTTTGATTTCATCTAACAGATGCCTCATCTGTTGCAAAACAGTAGGTCTACTGCTTTGATTTCATCCAACAGATGCCTCATCTGTTGCAACAGATGACCCATTTGCTGCCTCATCTGTTACAACAGATGCCTCATCTGTTCCAACATATGAGGCATTTGTTGAAAACACAATAAGAGTAAACCAACAGATGGTATAGTTGTTTCCAATATATGCTTAATATGTTTCAACAGATTCTTATTCTGTTGCAACATATTACACATCTGTTGGGATATTAACAATATTTTTACCACATATATACATATATCACCAAGAACACCAACAACAACACCAGCATAAATCAATATTTACCACTTGAATAACAATTTTCAAGAGCAACACCATACAAGAACAAAAATAATACTAATATTTACCAATAAAACAACATCAATAACACCAATAAAATCAACAAAATCAACAAAAACAACAACACCAAAAGCTCCAAGAACACCAAACACCAACATAACAACAACACAAATAACAAGCCACAAATATAATCACTTGAACAATAATGTTCAAGAACAACACCAACATTTATCAATATTACAATACCAATAAAACTCAACTATTATTCGAGAACAACAACAATAACAACAACAACAAAAATAATAACAAGATCTCTAACAACAACAACAACAACAACAACAGCAACAGCAACATATTTCACTTAAATTCCCAAGAAAACCAAAAAATAGGGGTTTTCGGGTTCTCATTTTCTTTTTAAGCATCAAAAACTCATTCTTGCTAACTCTCACTAGAAGAGAAGACAACTCAAGTCCATCTTTATCTTCATAACTAAAAAGCCTTAATTTTTTGAAAATAAAAAAAGGGAAGCCTTTACCTGTGGAAAAATAGAGATTGACGGTTGAAAGTCAAAAAGGAACGATGAAGAACTAGAAATTGGGGTTGTCGAAGGTTGAAAATCACCGGAGAATCGCTTTCTCATCGATCTGTTGTCGATGGAGGGCAACATGTTTGAGAGAGAAGAGAGACAGATGAGGGAACGGTTTGGGAGTTTGATTTTGAAAAATGATTTTTGATTTTGAATTTTTTGTTTTTATTAATTATAGTTGTGGGTTGATTTGTAATTTTAAAAATATTAAGAAGTTTTAAAAATATTAATTGAGCCCCCAATTAACTTAACCAATTTTTTAAGTGTCTTTGACCATTAGGCTTGGTCAATGTCACCAAAATTAATTTTGAGACTTGAGAGTCACCTCCCATTCAATTTTCTCAACTTAGTTGCAATCCTTGTCTTCTCCTTCATTGATACGGTGGAAGCTCTTTCTCCCGAGAAATAGGTAAAGGGAAAAAACTCCCAGGATTTTGTTGAAAAATAAAAATAGAGACTTTAATTTTCTTGGGTAGATAATTAATCCATAAGTCAAAATCCTCTCACATCGTCTTTACTTATTCTAATTATTTTCTGTAATTTCAATTCTTTGCTCTGATATTAATTTTCTACAATTTCAAAAAATCAAGATAAATAAGAGAAGCCCAAGATGATGAAAATAAGAGAATCAACAATTTAAGGTTTTCTATGAACGTTCGTCATTGAATATAAATATTCTACTATCTTTACCGGCATCGATTGAGTTTTAAGATGATCTTTTGTCGACTACGGCAGTGTTTCTATCATTTTCAGGGAGTAGGATGGCGGTGGTAGGCTCGATGCTGCAGATTACTCTGGTCGGGATTTGCATCTCAGCTTTTGATGATTTCTTTTGTCGTGATGCTTTGCTGATCTAACTTTTTTCATTAGAATTTACACGTTAGTTCTTTTTTTCTAATTTGAATTTTCAAGTCAGCAACAACAAATTTATTTTATGTGATTTTCAAGGTGACATAGCATCTGTTAGTTTTGAGGGGTAAAAGTGAGTCAATACATTAACGGTAAGGGTATTTTTGAGCCCAAAATCAAACGAAGGATATATTTGATCCATTTTTAATAGTTGAGGGGTATTTTTGACCCTTTTCCAAATATTTTAAGTTGTTAATTATTATAATTTATAATATTTTTTTCTGTCCCAATTTATGTGGCACTGATAAAACTTTGAAAATCAACCAAATTATTGTGTCTTTTAAATATTTTAAGTTGTTAATTATTGTGATTTATACTACTTTTTATGTAATTTTAGAATATATAATAGATTAAAAAGAAAAGTAAGATATACAAATTAAAACGGAGAAAGTATAAAAGGAAATATCCAAGCAGACAACACAAGAAGACATGTTGACCTGTTGCCTGCTTATTGCCCTTGTTGACACCCAATTTTTACCCTCCACATTACAAATTAATCTTGATCCTCTTTTAAATTTTAAACAATTTTTGAAATAATTGTTTTGTAAAAAGGGTAAAATATTTTTCAAATCACCTTTATAATAGTTTTGAGTAAGAATTTATCTTTTTCATGTTTAATTATGTGGAATTTATATAAGCTTACTTAAGAAACTATTTTAAAGTTTAATTTCATAAGAAAATCCTTTTAAAATTAAAAATTCTTAATTTCCTCCAAATTGATTTGAAATTGGAGGCTAATTGAATAATTGGTTTCTTAATTTTAAAGGAAATAATTATGCTTTAAACATAATAATTATTTCAAATCGTTTAAATTGAACAAGCTCAAGAATTGATTTTGATTAATTCACTTCTATTCCAATTCTAGCCCGATTTCTTAAAGTATTTCAATTATGGCCGAATTATATTCAATTGGCTATCTCCTAAAATTCGAAATGGACACATTTTACATTTGTGGCCATCATTTAAACAACCCTTACAACTCTTTCTGTTCTATCCAATTTGGGCCAACAAACACACATTAACCCGCCTTAGCCCACCACCATTTCCCCTTTTGTTTCATCTGACCCGGCCCACTCCTCATCCGTTCAACTCACCTATACTCACACCCTTATGCTCTTTTCCTCACTTAACATAGTCACAACCAAACACCCCTTAACCTCTTCTCCTTTGTGTTCTCTCAAGACCCCAGAAAACCCTAGCACCGCCTCGACGTTCCCAATGTTTTCCTCATCTTAATTCATACCAAGACACGTGCCTAGCACGAAGATCATACCACGAAGGTTCTAGGACGATCAACGTGGAACGAATCCGCATCTCCTATCATCCTTGCTCACAATCCCACTCAAACTTGTACCCAAATAGTACAATCTTCCAGATCATCCTTATCCAGAGCAAAGGATTCAAAATCGTCAGTAAAATCCTAGAAACCCCCCTCTAAAATCCCATCTCACATCGAAAAAATGACCCCAAAATTCCTCAAATCGTTTCCTATATAAACCCTCACTATTTCAAGTGTTGGGTAACGTTTTCGCAGTTGAGAGAACCCTAAATAGCTTGATAAAGCTTGGGATTTCTTGAAAAAGAATTCGAAGTTTCTTTTACACGTT
The DNA here is from genome assembly GCA_003996215.1 of Jaltomata sinuosa. Taxonomy (NCBI): domain Eukaryota; kingdom Viridiplantae; phylum Streptophyta; class Magnoliopsida; order Solanales; family Solanaceae; genus Jaltomata; species Jaltomata sinuosa. The sequence continues at coordinate 29,487 of QJPP01002915.1, forward strand.
CAAGGATGAGGAATTCCCAGTTGGAATTTTTGTTTTCCTAGCGGTGGTTTTCTCTCAGGCAGAAGCTCGCTCGTTCTCAGGTCGCTGCTTCGAGAAAGATAAATCTTTCATTCTTTTCAACTTTCTTTCATTTTAGGCATTATGTAAGGCTGTAATTTCTTGAGAATTCTCTGTTGGTTGGGTTGGTCTTGTTTGGTTCATGTGATATGGTGTTAAGAAATTATGAATGAAGGCTTAATTTTTAGCTGTCAAGTTATAAATTTCTTGGATTTTTCGTATGTTCTTCTTCTGTTTTCCCCATTCCTCTTGTCTTGGTAATTATTTCATGTGAATGACAAGATAATATTTGTGTATCGTTTAGGTAAATGTTAGAGCTTGTGTTGTGGTTTGAAACTGTTGTTAATTCCCTTTTAAAATTTGGAAATTGTAGTTTAAATTTGGTATTGTTTCCATGACTGTTATGTGTTCATATGAGTATCGCTGTGAATTTATTTAAAGATTTTCACTCAAGAAATTAGTTTAATAAATATATATTGATTGTCTTCAAGAATGAGTTTTGGAATGTAGTCATTTTGATTCATAGATTCTGGCTGACTCATATATATTCAGCACGACCATCTCTCACTGTTTTAGTAATCGTCGAAGATTCTAGGCTCTTTGTGTTGCATGAACTGTGAAGAAAATAACAGGTTGGTCTCATCTTAATAATCATATACTGATTTCTTGTGATTTTCCAGCGAAGAGTCTCTGTTATATACTTAAGTTCTTCTTCATCCCTTTCCCTTCTCCCTTATGTGTCATGTTTGATTTCGTTGATTAGGGGGTGTTCTTTCTAAAGTATGTCACAAAGTCTTTCATATTCAAATCTATTAAGATGATTAACTCTTGCATTTGTATGAACCAGAGTCTCTTTACTTTACCTCAAAATTTTAAATGGGTTTTGCAAAAGTTTAAATCTTGAAATATGTTGTCTTGTTTTTGCTATCAGTATGACTGAGTAGCAATGTTTAACTATAAAAACCAGCATGATCTCTGCCACAACCCAAAACTGGGCCATAATGGCGTCTACATAACCCCCCAGTAGACAAGCCTATCCCGAAATACGCAAAAAGCAGTAAACAATAATTTAACTAAAGAGAAGAGGAAGATATAACAAGAGGTAGGGCCAAAAGCATATATATACATACCAACGTACACAATATATAAAAGATGGCCCTAAAGTGACCGAAAAAGGCAAAATGACCCGAACATCAACCCAGACCTGGTGTCACTAGTACAAGAGCGACTAAAGCAAGGAGTAGCTATACAATAACCTCTGTCTATCAAAACTACAAAATATAGACAGGAAGTACAAGATGGAAAGCAAGTAAAGTCTCCAAAGCGCCGGGAGCTCACCGCAATCCGAACAGCAATGGGCCTCGAATGACAGGAGATCAACGAGGGTGGCTCGTACTAGGTGTTGCATCAGAAAAAGAGATGCAGAGTGTAGTATGAGTACCAAGACAACGGGTACTCTGTAGGCATCATAGGCCGATTGAGCGCAAAAAGATAATATATAAATATAGATTATAGGAAAGAAGCTACCTATACAGGGATCCTCCTAAATCTAGTTATAAAGCTGGAGACATGTCAATAAATAAAAAGAGAAAGGGAAACAACATCTAGCCAAACAAGAGTCCATCCACGTGCCAAAGAAAATGCAATGCGATACACGATAATGCATGTATGAATGCAATATAATATAAACCCAAAATACCACATCGGGCGCCCAGAATACCGCATCGGACTATGCATATATATATATATATATATATGAAATAATAAAATACTCAGAATAACACATCGGGGGTCCGAAATACCGCATCAGACTAATATGTATATAAATGAGAAAGTAAAACACCCGGAATAACGCATCGAGGGTCTGGAATATCGCATCGGACTATAAATTTATTTACAGCAAATAGTAGTTCCTCTTTTCCCTCTCAAAAACCAAGGTTGTACTCAAAATAGCTCGATTTAGTCCAAAATTCATCACAACAGTAGAAAAACCTCTTTTCAAACCCAAAAGCCTTTGAAAAATCCTTTTCGTACTGTACCAATGATATGCCATGCGATATGAATATGAATGTTCACAAGCAGAGGAATAATCACACTATCAGAGCAAACAGGGCAAAAGTACCCTCCAGAACAAGAGAACTGACCTGGAATCCATTCAAATCCTAGCCATGGCCTCGGGCCTACAGTTATATACAACGATAGAATAAATCGGTAAGTGGAAAATAAAAAGCGGAAAATAATGGGCAACCTCTATTCTACCTCTAAAGCCTCCTAAAAGCATGCTAAGGGTCTTAGACTAGTCACACAGAAGAAACAAGCTCCTAGGCTAAGGATAACATGCAGTCCTAGTGCTAAAAACCCGAAATGGCCAATTAACATAATAAACAGGATTTAAGCCTAAGGTCTATCTAAAATCCAACCTAGCGTTCCAGTAACATATAAATATATAAGACCTAACTAACTCACGAACCATCACTCGTGTGCCTTCCCCATCCGAACAGCCTCAGAAAGCTGCCACACTATCAAGAACATAAACTAGGTGTTAAGACAAGAATAATGAAACCCATATTGCTATATGGAAAATCAGGCCGAAAATCGGGTTGGAAAATGACCCTCGGGGCCCGAGCAACGAAACAGAAAACAAAAATCGCAACTATGCTCGCGGTGGGTTAGGGAACCCATGCCCAAAGTTTGGGCATAAACAGAGCTGGATTCGCGGCCCAAAACAGCCCCAAAGTGCTACTAATTTACGAAAATAAAATGGAAAAGCTCGGAATTCAAAGGTGGAAACCAACCTCGACAGGAGGAATACGTCACGAAGATGAATTGCATGATTTCAAGACTATGCAGTCCCCAAAAGTCAGCCTTCAACAAGGATCACCCCAACTCTAGGAATTCACAACAACAGAGCTTTAACGGGAGAAATGCGAGAATTAATACGGAAGGAGGAGAGGGGTGACGAGGGGACTTACCGGATGAAGAAGCTGATGCAATGGAGCTGGAATTTAGAGCTTAGGAGCCTAATAATGGTGTTTCTTGGATTTCTGGAGAAGAAAACTAAGTTGGGACTTAATATAACTGCCAGGGATCCTTCATCGCGATGGCGATAGGACCCCCGCGTTCGCTGAGAATAGCCGGCCCAACCATCGCGTTCGCGATCGTCCAGGCCGCGTTCGTGAAGAGAAAGTCGAGCTGGGTCCCAGCCGGCTACATCGCGAATGCGAAGGAACCCTTCGCGAATGTGATGATAAAGAAACTAGACCATTGCGAACGCGATGGGGTCCCCGCGATCGCGAAGAGCAAAGTTGTCTGCAACTTAATGCAGCAACCAGCAAAAACACCAAGTCCAAAAATTTCCCGACGGACCCTCGAGATTCATCGGGAACCCCGTGAACACAAATAAACCATGCTACCCTACCAGAAACGGCATTCCGGACTCAATGGAATAGATGAAAGTCCCAACGGAGATTGTTTTAATGAAAAGTGGACCCCACGCCCAAAACCAACTCGAAACTCAAAACCCAAAAATGAGCTCGGAAGCCTCGAGACCGGAACCAAAGGTCCCCCTAGCCAAAAGTCGATATTCCGGAGCTAACGTCGCTAACAGAATTCCCATCCGAGGGCGTCTTTCCCGAATGTTGACCAAAGTCAACCCTACCAGCCAAACTGACTTCAAAACACACAAAACCAAATAGAAAGCACTCAGACCCAAACCAATGGTCCCACTAGACCAAATTCAGAATTTGATTCTGAGTGCGTTAACCAAGAAATTTTATCAAAGTCAAAGATTTACCAACCTTAAGTGCTAAAATAGGGAAATAGTCATAACGACCTAACGGACAGCCCAGGCACCGAACTGTCAGGGGCAAGTCATAAATGACCTGTAGCCGCTGGGAGAAAGCTCAAAATACAGAAAAAGCACAGAAAATGGAAAATGACCTGGAGGGTCATTACAACATCCACTACTAAAAGAACTTTCGTACACAAAAGTTAGAATAAGGATAGTACCTGAAGACTCAAAAAGACGAGGATAACGAGTTCGCATGTCGGTCTCGATCTCCCAAGTAGCCTTTTCGACAGGATGATGCTACCACTGAACCTTAACTGACGGAATCTCCTTGGACCTCAACTTACTAACCTGCCTGTTCAAAATATCAACAGGCTCCTCCTCGAAGGCTAAGGACTCATCCAACTGAACTGACTCTAACTGAAGCATGTGAGACTCATCCGGAATGTACCACCGCAACATAGAAACATGAAACACCGAATGGACACAAGAAAGATCAGGAGGCAAGGCCAACTCATAAGCAACCTCTCCAATATGGTGAAGGATCTCAAATAGACCAATGAACCACGGACTGAGCTTACCCTTCCTCCCGACCTTCATGGACGATACCCAAAGGAACACACTTTCACCAACCATAAACTCGAGATCTCAAACTCTCTGGTCAGCATAACTCTTCTGCCTACTCTGGGCAGTACGAATCCTCTCCTGAATAACACGAACTCTATTCATAGAATCACGAAGCAAATCAGTAATCCCACGGCCTAACCTCGAAGGCATCAAACCAACCCACTAGAGATCTGCACCGCCTACCATACAAAGCCTCAAACGGTGCCATCTGGATGTTGGAATGGTAACTATTATTATATGCAAACTCTACCAAGGCCAAACACTGGTCCCACTGACCCCCAAAATCAATAACATAGGCTCGCAACATATTCTCCAGAACCTGAATGGTATGCTCTGAGTGGCCGTCTGTCTGCGGATGGAAGGCAGTGCTAAGCTCTACTCTAGTACCCAAATCTCTCTGAATAGACTGCCAAAAGTGCAAAGTGAACTGAGTACCTCGGTCGAAAATGATAGAAACTGGCACCCTATGCAAATGGACAATCTCTCGAATATAGATCTGGGCCAACCTCTCAGAAATGTAGGAAGTCTAAACTGGCAGAAAGTGGGCAGACTTCGTGAACCTGTCCACGATAACCCAAATAGCATCAAACCTCTGCAAGGTACGTGGCAATCCAACTACAAAGTCTATGGATATACGCTCCCAGTTCTACTCCAGAATGGGTAGCCTCTGTGATAAACCACCTGGCCTCTAGTGCTCGAACTTCACCTGCTGACAACTCAAGCACTTGGATATGAAAGCCAAAATATCCCTCTTCATCCCACACCACCAGTAGTGCTGCCTCAAGTCATGATATATCTTAGCTGCCTTGGGATGAATGGAATATCTAGAGCAATGAGCTTCGTCCAATATCAATCTGACCAAGTCACCAACTCTAGGAAGGCAAATATGACCCTCATTCCTCAGAACACCCTCTGAATCTAAAGTCGCCTTCCTAGCCTCACCACTCAACACCTTGTCATGAATGATCCTCAATCTCGCATCATCAAACTTTTATGCTCGAATCTGCTCTAATAAGGAAGACCTAACCTCAACACAAGCAAGAATACGGCCCGACTCAGAAATGTCAAGTCGAACCAACCTATTAGCAAAGGACTGAATGTACCAAGCTAACGGTCGCTCCTCCATAGTTAAGAAATCCAAACTGCCCATACTCAGCGCCTCCGACTCAAGGAATCCACTACCACATTTGCCTTGCCCGGACAATAGAGGATAGAAATGTCAGTCCTTTAGTAACTCCAACTTCCTCCGCTGCCTCAAATTTAGATCCTTCTGGCTGAAAATGTACTGAAGACTACGATGGTCAGTAAAGATCTCACAATGCACGCCATAAAGAGAATGCCTCCACATCTTCAATGCGAAGACTACCGCTGCTAACTCCAAGTCATGAGTGGGGTAGTTCCTCTCGTAAACCTTCAACTGTCTGGAAGAATATGCAATAACCCAGCCCTGCTGCATCAACACACAACCCAAACCAATACCTGATGCATCACAATATATGATGAAACCCTAACTCTCGATCAGAAGTGTAAGAAGTGGAGCTGAAGTCAACAAGGCCTTGAGCTTCAGAAAGCTCGCCTCACACTCATCTGACCACTGGAAGGGAACATTCTTCTGAGTCAATCTAGTCAACGGTGCTGCTATCAAAGAAAATCCTTCCATAAACTGTCTGTAATAACTTGTTAACCTGACAAAGCTGCAGACCTCGGTAGGAGAAGTAGGCCTAGCCCAATCACGAACTGCTGCAATCTTCGCCGGATCTACCATAATCCCATCCTTGGACACCACGTGTCCCAAGAATGCCACAGACTTAAGCCAAAACTCACACTTAATGAATTTGGCATACAACTGGTGGTCTCGCAAAGCCTGAAGTACACCTATAAGATGCTGCTCATGCTCCTCCCTACTCCTCGAATAAATCAAAATGTCATTGATGAACACAATCACAAACAAATCCAAGTAAGCACTGAATACATGGTTCATCAACTCCATAAATGCTGCTGGGGCATTAGTCAACCCAAAAGACATGACTAGGAACTCATAATGGTTGTATCGAGTCCTAAATACAGTCTTTGGGATGTCCTCAGCCCTAACCCTCAATTGTTGATAACCGGACCTCAGATCTATCTTAGAAAACACAATGCACCCTGTAGTTGATCAAACAAGTCATCAATATGCGTAATCAAATATCTGTTCTTAATTGTCACCTTATTCAATTGCCTGTATTTGATAAACATACGCATAGACCCGTCCTTCTTCTTCACAAATAGAACCGGAGCACCCCATGGAGACACAATAGGCCGAATAAAACCTCTACTCAATAGACCCTAGAGCTGATCCTTAAGCTCCCTCAACTCAGCAGGTGCCATCCGATATGGCGAAATAGAAATGGGCTTGGTGCTCGGATCGATATCGATACCAAAATCAATGTCACGATCAGGAAGAAGACCCAGAATATCGGAAGGAAACACATCCGAATACTCGCAAACCACAGGAACCAACTCAAGAGGAGGTGTGGTGGAACTAGTATCATGGACATAGGCAAGATAAGATAATCACCCCTTCCTAACTAACCGCTGGGCACTCAGGAAAGATATAAATCCCCTCGACATGTTTCTATCGGCTCCCTTCCATATGATAGGAGGGATAACAGGCATCCGAAGGGTAACAGTCTTGGAAAAGCAATACAAGACCGCATGATAAGGAGACAAACGATCCATGCCCAAGATCACATAAAAATTGACCATATCAAGGACAACCAAGTCAACCCAGGTGTCATACCCCAAGATAGTCACCACACAAGCCCGATACACCTGATCCACTACTAAAGAATCACCTACGGGAGTAGATACACACAAAGTCATAGGCAAGGACTCATAAGCAGACCCCAGACGAGTAGCATAATAAGCAGATACATACGAGAATGTATACCCCGGATCAAACAAAGTAGAAACAGACTGATGATAAATGGAGATCGTACCTGTGATCACAACATCTGAAGCCTTGGCCTCTGCCTGGCCCAGAACTGCATACATGTGGCCTCGACCGCCATGACCACCTGACCTACCAGACTGAGGGCCACCTCTAGTGCCCTGGGGACCACCTCTACTACCCTGTGAACTACCTCTAGCTGGAGGTGTTGGAGCCCTGGGGCCTAAACCATCGGATCCTGTCGCCTAGGATACTCTATCGATAGGAACTATCTAGCAAAGTGGCCTATCTTACCACACTCATAACAACGCCGACCATGTGTACTCCGCTGTGATGACCCCGCCGAATCAGAATGACCACCATGACTTATAGGCCCTGAATGACCACCTCAGGGAGCAGGAATGAGACTCTGGCTACTCTGACCCTCAGTAGTCTGTAATGCTGCCTGAACAGGCCTTCTCGGCTGGAAATGCTGCTGGTGCTGACCTCTACCATAGTAGCCCCTACCACGGCCCTTTGAACCACTAAAACTGCCTTGATGGCGGGGCCTCTTATCGCTGCCCCCTGAGGCCTCGTGAACTATACTTGCAATAGTACGGGCGTGATCAACTATCTCCAGAAAAGACTAACCCGACGCTACCATCCCCTCTGTGGCCAAGCGGAGGTGCAAGGTCAAACCTCGAACAAACCAGCGTACTCTCTCGTGCTCGGTGGGCAGAATCATAGTGGCATGTCTGGACAGCTAGTGAAAATGAACCAGATACTCAGACACAGTCATGGAGCCCTGCTCCAACCCAAAAAACTGATCCATCAGATGCTCTTTCATGCTATGTGGTACATACTTCTCCAGAAAAGGTGCGGAGAACTGATCCCAAGTAAGTAGAGGCAACCCAGACGGTCTGCAAGCAACATATGACCTCCACCACTATTTTGCTGGACCATCCACCTGAAACATGGTGTAATCAACTCCATGAGATTCAACTAACCCCAAATTATGTAACCTCTCCCGGAAGCTAGTCAGAAACTCGTGTGCATACTCCCTAGAAGCACTTGAAAACCTCAGAGGACCCAATCTCAAGAACCTACCTAGCATCTTCTGCTCCTCAGAAGACATAACTGGCATGGCTGGAAGAGAGGGGGAAACTGCAGGGACCGGTAGTACCTCAAATCTGGGAGCCACAACAACACGTTGTGCTCCTGAACCCTGTGCTGCCGCCTGAGCTAAAGTCTGAGCCTCACCACAAACCTGAGAACCAATTGGAGTGCTCGGTGAGGCGGATGGTGGAGTCATACCCTCAAGAAACTCCAATAATCAAACCAAGGTGTCCTGTAATACTAGAGTAGCTACAAAACCTACCGGATGCAGGGCTGGCCCCACATGCTCCGGCTCATACTGAACCTCATCCGCTCTAACCTCAGGCTCTGGTGACGGTTATCTAGCTCGGGCCTGAGCTGGTGCCACAGCCCATGCCCTGTCTCGTCTTCTGGGTTAACCTCCACCCCGTCCCCTGGCTAGGGCTCTAACTGTGGGGGCAGGGGGCTCGTCCTCACCCGTTGAAGATCTCGTCCGAACCATCTGAGAAGGAGTGAAACAAATATACTTAGGAGTTGATCAAGTCAAGTAAGCACGATAAAGAATCAAATAAAACAAAGCCTTTCCTAAGGAATGTCCTATAGCCCCTTGTAGATAGGATACAAATGTCATTGTACCTTATCCACGAGGATCTACTAGACACTTGCTCTTGTACCTATGAGATCGGTGAACCTAAAGCTCTGATACCACTCTGTCACGACCTGAAACCGGGCCATGATGGCGTCTACATAACCTCCCAGTAGACAAGCCTATCCCGAAACATGCAGAAAGTAGTAAATAATAATTTAACTAAAGAGAAGCAAAAGATATAACAAGAGGTAGGGCCATAAGCATATATATACATACCAACGTACACAATATACAAAAGATGACCCTAAAGTGACTGAAAAAGATAAAATGACCCGAACACCAACCTGGACCTGGTGTCACTAGTACAAGAGAGACTAAAGCAAGGAGTAGCTATACAATAACATCTGTCTATCAAAAATACAAAATATAGATAGGAAGTACAAGATGGAAAGCAAGTAAAATCTCTAAAGCGCCGGGAGCTCACCACGATCCGAACAGAAATGGGCCTCGAACGACAGGAGATCAACGAGGGTGGATCGTACTAGGTGCTGCATTAGACAAAGAGAACAAGACAATGGGTACTCAGTAGGCATCATAGGTTGATCGAGCGCAGAAAGATAATATACAAATAAATTACAGGAAAGCAGCTAACTATACATGGATCCTCCTAAATCTAGTTATAAAGCCGGAGACATATCGATAAATAAAAAGAGAAAGGGAAACAACATCAAGCCAAAGCAGAGTCCATCCACGTGCCAAAGCAAATGCAATGCGATGCACAATGATGCATGTATGAATGCAATATAATATAAACTCAGAATACCGCATCGGGCGCCTGAAATACCGCATTGGACTATGCATATATATATATATATATGAAATAATAAATACCTAGAATAATGCATCGGGGGTCTGGAATATCGCATCAGACTAATATGTATATAAATGAGAAAGTAAAATACCCAGAATAATGCATCGGGAGTCCGAAATACCGCATTGGACTATAAATTTATATACAGAAAATAGTAGTTCCTCTTTTCCCTATCAAAAGCCAAGGTGATACTCAAAATAGCTCGATTTAGTCCAAAATTCATCACAACAGTAGAAAAACTTCTTTTCAACCCCAAAAGACTTTGAAAAATCCTTTCCATACTGTACCAATTATATTCCATGCGATATGAGTATGAATATTCACAAGCAGAGGAATAATCACCCCATCAGATCAAACAGGGCAAAAGTACCCTCCAGAACAAGAGATCTGACCTGGAATCCATCCAAATCCTAGCCATGGCCTCGGGCACACAGTTACATACAATGATGGAATAAAGCGGTAAGCGGAAAATAAAAAGTAGAAAACAATGGGCAAGCTCTATTTCACCTCTAAAGCCTCCTAAAATCATGCTAAGGGTCTTAGACTAATCACACAGAAGAAACAAGCTCCTAGGCTAAGGATAACATGCAGTCCTAGTGCTAAAAATCCGAAATGGCCAATTAACATGATAAACAGGATTTTTAAGCCTAAGGTCTATCTAAAATCCAACCTAGCATTCCAGTAACATATAAATATATAAGACCTAACTAACTCAGTCTAGAAGGTAAATCGTAACCTACCTCGGGACTGAACTGCAAGCACGAACCGTCACTCGTGTGCCTTTTCCTTTCGAATAGCCTCAGAAAGCTTCCACACTATCAAGAACATAAACTAGGTATCAAGACGAGAATAATGACATCCATATTGCTATACAGAAAATCGGGCTGGAAATCGGGTCAGAAAATGACCCTCAGGGCCAGCGCAACAAAACAGAAAACAAAAATCACAACTATACTCGCGGTGGGTTAGGAAACCCATGCCCAAAGTTTGGGTGCGAATGGAGCTTCATTCGGGGCCCAAAATAGCCCCAAAATGCTTCTAACTTAAGGAAATAAAACGAAAAGGCTTTGAATTCAAAGGCGGAAACCAACCTCGACAGGAGGAATACGTCACGGAGATGAATTACACGATTTCAAGACCACGCAGTCCCCAAAAGTTAGCTTTGAACAAGGATCACCCCAACTCTAGGAATTCACAACAACGGAGCTTTAACGGGAGATATGCGAGAATAAATACAGAAGGAGGAGAGGGGTGACGAGGGGACTTATCGGATGAAGAAGCTGATGCAAGGGAGCTGGAATATAGAGCTTAGGAGCCTAACAATGGCGTTTCTTGGATTTTTGGAGAAGAAAACGAAGTTGGGACATAATAAAACTGCCGGGGTCCTTCATCGCGATCGCGATAGGACCCCCGCGTTCGCGGAGAACAGCCGGCCCAACCATCGCATTCTCGATGGTCCAGGCCGCATTTGCATAAAGGAAGTTGATCCGGGTCCCAGCCGGCTACAACGTGAACACGAAGGAACCCTCCGCGAACACGATTGTCAAGAAACTAGACCATCACGGATGCAATGGTGTCCCCGCGATCGCGAAGAGAAAAGTTGTCTGCAACTTAATGCAGCAACCAACAAAAACACAAAGTCCAAAAATCTCCCGATGGACTCTCGGGATTCATTCGGAACCCCATGAACACAAACCAACTATACTACCCTACCAAAAATGGCATTCTAGACTCAATGGAATTGACAAAACTCCCAACGGAGATTGTTTTAACAAAAAGTGGGCCACACACCCAAAAATAACTCAAAACTCAAAACCCAAAAATGAGCTCGGAAGCCTTGGGACCCAACCCAAAGGTTCACCTAGCCGAAAGTTGACATTCCAGAGCTAACGACACTAACGGAATTCCCATCCGAGGCCGTTTTCCCCAAATGTTGACCAAAGCCAACTCTACAAGCCAAACTAACGTCAAAACACACCAAGCCACACAAAAAACCAAACCGAAAGCACTCAGACCCAAACCAATGGTCCCACTAGACCAAAATCCCCGTTCCATAGCCATCAAAACTATCAGAATTCAATTCTGAGCAAGTTAACCAAGAAAGTTGACCGAAGTCAAAGATTTACCAACCTTAAGTGCTAAAATAGGAAAATGGAAGAATCCCTATTTTATTTGTAGGGTTAACTCATGACTTCTCAGATCTCAGAATACATGAATTAATCTCTGGTTCGTTCCGCCATCCCGACCAGTGACCTAATGGACAGCCCAGGTACCAGACCATCAGTCTCGGCAAGTCATAAATAATCTGTAGCCACTGGGAGAAAGCTCAAAACGCAAAAAACATGGAAAATGAAAAATGACCTGGAGGGTCATTACAATCTCTCACTTATCACTTAAATAGATATAGGTAAAAACATATTTCCTTGCTTTAGTATGTAACTTAGCCTATTCTGTTTACTCTCCCCTAGTATAGATACTATCCATTTCTAGACGTTCAACATCCATGAGTTAATTCCTACTGGATGTGATATGGCTTGCTTTTAATTTCATTTCTTTTGAATCTTCACGCTGGTTTTTGTGGGAAACAAGTGTATTTCATGGTAGTTATGTGTAGATAGCAGAACTCTATTTTCTTTTTCAGTAAAGCTTACATCTTTGGAAAATCCTTTGTTGTGATGATCTTGGGCACTGTTTAATGTGTGGTATCACTATCATGTTTAGTTTGGTCTATTTTTTATTTTGAATATGAAATTTAATAAGCCTTTTATTATGAATCAAATATGTCTAATTTATTGCTTTTTTTGGGAAGTTCTGTCTCAATATGATCAATTGAAGCTGCTCATGTCAAATGGTTCTTAGGATCTGTCTAAATCTAAGATATGCATGATCTTAACCATGTTATTTAGACAGGATAAAATTATTGCATTTTGTAAACATTTTCAACAAATACAATTTGAATCTGTCCGAAAGTTGGCATAAATCTATTTGCTCATTTTACTGGAACTTGAATGAACATGAACTCTGATTTCTAAACGTATACTAGTAGTTCACTGATATTTCCTTATCAGAATTGACATATTTAAAGATGCATACTGATCTCTCTCTCTCTTTTACACATGTACTCCACCTCGAGTCCAAATGGACTCCTCTCCCTTTGCATTTCGTTGCACCTGGATGCCCAACAATTTCATCTTTGAGTCAGCCTGGTACGAGTCTAAAATGGACTTATTTAGCAGATCTGCAAGGCTTGGAAGTTAACATACAGGGTGAAAAAATAAAAATGGGCCAAACCCATGAACATGGTAGCAGCAGCAGTAACAGCCTGAAAATAGGCTGAAAATCTGAGAAAAATGGGCCGAAATTTACTGTGAGCAGCAGCAACAGTAAACGACCAAAAAAGGCCAGATTTGAAGGATTTGGACTAAAATCCAAAGTGTGGCAGATTATGGGCAAGGCCCAAACTTATAATTTTAGGACAGGTTTAGATTGAGCCAATGACTTAATCACATCTCTTTCTTTCTCTTTAATACATGTTTAGATAGAACTAATTGTATTAATTGGACTCTAACTTTAACTTAGTGGATTTTCCGCAAAAGAGTAAGCCTTTCTTATTTAAATTTTCCTAAATCGTTCATGTTTTGTTCACATAAAAAATGATTAATGTCTTATGCTTTAATTGTCAAAACAAGCATGTTTTTCTTTCCTTAAATAAATTCTTCATGCCTTTTCTTAAATCAATATTTCAATCTTCCTTATCAAGTTATATCTATCATTTTCCTAAGTGTAAATCATGTATTTTCAAAAGTTGGTCGAATAAGTTGGTTTTAACAAGTTCGGATAACCGTAAATTAACAAATACTCCAAATGCCTTAAAAACTTTCTTGGAGTATTAATAGGAACCTCTTACCCTTAATCTCTAATTTTCTAAATCTATTTACTGTTTTAAAGACTTTAGAAATTTTACAAGTTTTTCTTGGGTTTTCTTAAATTTAACTAAGTGGCGACTCTTTTTTACTTTAAATTATTTTGAAACTTTAACTAGATTTTTTAAATGATTTTCAAAAGTCAAAACGAACCATTTTTCTCAAAAACAAAAATGGCGACTCTACTTGGAAATGTTCAACTAGGTTCTAACCATATTGTTGCTACTAACTTATTTGACTAACTATTCAAATTGTAATTATTAGTATTTTTATTACTTTCCTTACTTGTTTATTTTTCCGCAATTATAATTGTTCATGGCATCTTCCACCTCTCTTAGCAAAAATATTAGATTACATTAGGGGCAGAAAGGTAATTATGCAAGTATTTGCAGTCATTCTTAACAAAAAATATAAATTTTCAAAACAGACGAGTGAAGTAGTTGACCCGCGGTCGGTAAATGGCCACTTGTTATTTTAGCCCGCGGTTGTCCGTCTGAGTTCCCGGTTAATTTCAAAACCTATTCTAATAAACCCAGGATAGAGTGAAACCAAATCCCAAAATAGGCATTGTCCTAGGAGGTTTTAATATCTGAGGGATATTAAGTCCATTAGTGGACCACCCAAACATGTCAATGGATTTACGACCCAACGACATAGCATCCAACTACGTGATGTTTGAAAGACGTATATGTTGTAAATGGACTATTTGTCCCGGAGTGGGGCCTAACGGGTTACCTTGTTTTATAGATGTCGAGATTTCTCAAGTTTGATGTGATAAAAAAGGCTCCCCTACTTCTCCAAATGTGGTGGGAAAATTTGGGTCCAAACCGCCAAAAGGTGGTCTGCCAATACATGGGTCACTTGCCAACCTTGATAAACCTAGAAGCATGGCCGGAACTGATTGAAGTCTTGATCGGATATTGGGATAGCGAGAAAATGGTGTTTTATTTTAGAACAATGGAAATGACTCCTACAATAGAAGAACTCAGGGATTGCATAAAAATCGCAGGAACGCCCAAAGAAAGAAGGTTAAGACCTCAACAAGGCATCCTGATACCAGACAAGCCTACCCCAACCCAAATTGCCAAGTATCTCCATCTACGTGAACACCAATGCCCGTGGATAACAGGTCCAAGTATTTCTTTCCAGTTGCTCTATAATTGCTTTAGGACTACAGGAGGATTCACTCAATATCAAAGTGAATTCTACACATTTTTGGAGTGGGACAAGACCCGAGCTTTGGCATTTGCTATAGCACTTTTAGGCATCATGGTCTTCCTATTGAACAAAAATCTCTTCATATATACCCGGGTAGTAATGGTGGCCCATACCATGTTTCATGGCCTATCTAATAGAGGAACCATTAGCTACTTTTTGTTAGTCCCGGTTATAATATCCAACATCTATAGGGCTCTGGGAAGATGCAAAAACGGGCATCGCTACTTCCAAGGGTGAAACCTACTTTTGCAGTACTAGATTCTCAAACATTTGGTCAAAGTTGATGGAGACCAACCAATCCCCAAACCAGATGGTCTCAATGACTTAGCGATACTGACAGACGCACTCCGTCGCAGAGGCATAAGAAATAGGACCAAGATAGGGTGGGCTCAAGATTTTTGTAAACTAATGTCCAGATGATGTTTAATGATTTTCACTCGACGGAGGTAGTCATGAGATGTCATGATTAGATTTCCTTCCTCTCTCGAGAATTCAAGGAGTCCGGCCCTATGCCCCTTAAAGAGTCCTTAGGCAATTTGGAAGGGTCCAAATCAAGCCGATAACTGTTCATATGGATTGTTACATCATCGACTATGATGAAGATGACAAAGTTCCGAAGGCTAGGGAAATTTGTCATAATTGTAAGACACTCATAAAAATGGGTCATCATACATTAGCCTAAGCTAGGTTCGATCCTGGGTACGTGAGTGGATACAAAGAGTGGGTGAAATCAGACATTGAAGGAGTACTTGTATCAGAACCCCGGGTCGATTCTAGACCCAATATTCATTTATAATTGATAAATGTCCAAGAAAAAATGGCTAGGAGGGAGTAGGAATTTCTTAGAAAACAAGAAGAAGACCAACACATCATAGCAGGGTTAACTCAGGAACTCGAAGATATGAGAATAGGTATAGCTCAACTTGACTCAAAAATGACCAAGAAAGTCTTGGAGGTTGGAGCATTACCAATACACGAACAAGCGGTAAAACTTCAAAGCGACTTTTGGTTAAGCCAATTCGAGCTCAGGTACATCGCTGGAGAATCCAAGAGGAGCAGAACTGAAAAAGTACCTTCAACATCATATTTTTAGTATCTTTGCCCCTACACGGGTTTGCTTTTATATATTCCCTAAAATACCCCTTTGTGGGCATGGATTTTATGCATTTATCCTTTCCCTTAAAATGTACCCCCTTTTGCCAGCTTTTGTATCCCTTTTAAAAGAAAGTTTTTCCATAAATAGATGCTATTTTTGGGGGCAATAGAATGGTTTAAATACGACACATACGTCTTTCAAACCCGCTAGGCCTACCTTTGGCATAAAAAGGTCACCCAGTTAGGATGCGATATTTATTATGATATTATTGCGATATGAACTGTCTTATGTGCTATATGTGTTGCTCAAATCGAGGAAAATTGGTCCACTCCATGTCAAATTTTTTAGAACACCATAGGAAAAATATAAAGCCCACTGTATAAAGTCCGACCAAAATTACTCCTTGAGTCCCTCAGTTTCTCCAGAAAATCTGAACCGCACTCAACTATACCTAAAAAAGCTTCTTTCCTATCCAATAGGAAGTTGACTAGCTATGGACATTGAGGGATCCAGGATCGGGAGAATGGAACAAATCAACAGGAGAATAGCCAAGGTCGAGAAATAGACCAGGAAGTGGAATGGCTCACCAAAGCAGCATTGGCCAAGTCTGTGAAACTGGACGAAGAAATAGCCATCACAGAAGAACAAATGGCTAAAGTCGATGAAATATTGGCACAAGTCAGAATTGTAAAGGAAATCAAAGAGGTTCACAGAAAGAGCCAGGAGATTGACCAACTAATTGAGGCATCTTTAGCCAAAACAAGAGAAGTCGAAGAACAAACTGCTAGGGCTAAAGCCAGAATTGTTGTGCTAGATCAGATGCTGGGAAAACCAAAGGTAGTGCCAAAGAGAGACTTTGTCCAAAAGATCAATCAACTGATTTTAGAGTTTGAGGATGTTACAGAAATGATTGGAAAACTAGGGAAAGGGAAAGATAAAGTGTTTGATGAACCCAAAGAAGAGGTTCTCGAGCCAGTGGAATTCCCTATGACTCTGGAAGAACTCATAGAAGAAATGAAAAATTAGTCCGAGACTAAGGATGCGATTTTCTGGCCATCTAGGTTCAGGCAGGGTAACGAGCAGATTGTCCTAAATGCTCACTCTAGGAACTTTCTGATGGAACCTAAAGTTGTGGAAATCTCGACCATTTACCAGATCTTCCAATCCATGGGCACTTTGCACCCGGACAAGGCCCAGAGACCCTAGTGCAATCCAAAAGATGAACACAAGGGATATGTATGCCATCTTTTCCAGAAGGGGCACACCACTGATGAATGTGAGTTTTGAGAACCAAGGTCCACGAAATGATCAACAGTGGAAAAGTTGCTCATCTTTTTAGATCCCACGCCATGCTAGCATGTGATCGAGTCAAACTTGGAATGCCCATTACTGAAGATGTCCTTATTCATCACTTGGACTTTACCACCTTCAAGGATAATTACGAGGATATCTACTTCAAGCTGGTTCAAGCTAAGATCCTCCACCTTGCGGAGAGGAAGGAGAGAAGAGGGTCCACCGAGTGGAAAAATGATGATGACATCTGTCTCTATCATGATGGAATGAAAGGTCATGACATCGAGAAGTGTCGTGCCTTACGCTTTGACTTGGAGCATCTGATTTGGATCGGGAAGATCAACCTCCAGTTTGCACCAAATCACCCTTGAAGACCAAAGATCGAGACCCGCTGATGTGCCGCCATTCTACGGCACATTTGACTCCTTTAACTAAGAATAATCGTGAGTTTTCAAGCAACCGTTGTCATTTTTGATGTTTTATTGTTATATTTGCAGGGAATGGAGCTAGAGATAGAAACGGAAGAAAAAATGTTCAACAACCTCAACTGGTTAAGCCTGACGGCTGGCGTGACGGACCGTCACACCTGTGACTGGCGGTCAGCCAGGCCGTCAGGACGAGACTGCAATTCATCGAGCACTGCCTAAGAGTGACGGCCCGTCACTGACCTGACGGACCGTCACCCATGCCACCAAGATAAAATAAAGAAAAACACTGTAAGTCATTACTGGGCGGACGACTTACCAGAATTTTCCAGCAAGTCATCACAAGCCCGACGACTTACCAGAATTTTCCAGCAAGTCGTCACAGGCCCAACGACTTACCAGAAAAATTGCCTGGGAGCTCACTGTTTAGCTGTGATGGCCCGTCACATGCGTGACGGTCCGTCAGGCGACCCGTCAAAACGACGCGGGATTTTGAAAATTCTATTTTTGGACTTTATTTCCTGCACTACTATAAATACCCTGTGTTAGGGTTATTTTATTATTCATTACCCAATAGTTCTAGGATAATTTTGAGCGAGTTTTTGAGAGGAAACATGACACAATTCGTTGTTCTTCTTCTTCTTGATCGTTCTTGGGATTTTAGCTTCTTGTTCTTGGATAATTGAAGCTTGTGTTCATATATCGTAAGAATCTTTTCTATTTATTATGAATATGATTTTCTTCTCTTTCCCTAATAGCATGAGCAACTAACTTCCCACAACTAGGGTTGTGGGAGCCATGGCAAAAGTAGCAATATAGATTCCGGGTAGCGTAGGGTTCAATTTATATATTGTCACGTTGTTAATCATTCGTTATTTACGTTTTCTAGTGGTTGCAAACATTAGAACATGCCTAGGTTTAATTTGCTTGAGCAAAGAGATTAAAACCGAGAAATTTGATTAACTACGAGGATTTGAGACTACCAACTCTCGTCTTATAATTAATGCTGTAACTAGATTAATCTACTTTATATTTAGGATTGAAATAAGAAAGTTCACCTTTTCAAGTTCGAGAGAATTGAAAAGGAAATTCGTCTATTTGGTTGAGAAACGTTTAGATGATTCCATTAATTCAATCGCATCGTGATATGTATATAGAAAGAACACGGTTAAACTTTGAGTTGAAATTGTTATAACGCCATGGTGAACACTTCCATAGTTCACTCTCATATTGATTATTAATCGTACATTCTTATTTGCTTTGATCAAATATTGTTCACACAACCCCCCCCCCCCCATTTACCGGAAACTATTGATTCCTAGTCATTTAATTCACTAACGACTTAATTTGCACCTTATTCCCGGTGGGATCGACCCCAACCTTAGTTGGGTTCTATATTTGATGAAGACCGCTTACGCTTCATAATTGGAGTTGTAATTTGGGCGTATCAAATTTTGGCGCCGCTGCCGGGGAATACGGTTGTTTATTAAGTCCGGTGTGTTTATTTGACTCTTAATCATATTTCCTGCTTTTACTTTTATTTGTTGTTTTTGTTTTTTACAGGATACATAGTTGTGCATGCCAAGTACCTGGCACTCGGGTGAATCAATATTACCTTACGATCCCGAGCTTGCTAGAACGTTAAGGCGAACCATGAATGCACAACAACAAGAGGCAGCAAGACTAGCTGCAGCTCAGCAGGCCCAACAACACGTAAATGTTGACGATATTGTGGACGATGTTGGGCTGGATGATGAGGCTGCAGCGGGTGATGGTAGAGCTGCGAAGCATGTTGAAAATTTAGTCCCCGCAAATCAAAGGCAGCAGCAGAGGGGTAGAGATCGACAGCAACCAAGGCAATTTGCTTTGTATGATGATGAGGATATCGACTTAGATGGAGTTGGTGCCACGGGCGCTATTGCGCTTCCTCCGTTAGCGCCCAGGGCCAAGTTCAACATTACTAGCACAATGATTCAGCTGTTAAATTTGAGAGGAGTGTTCCGTGGTGTTGCTGGTGATGATCCAAACCGACACCTGATGAATTTTGTGGGTATCTGCAAGTCGTTCAAATTGCCTGGAGTAAGTCAGACAGCGATCAGGCTCAGGTTGTTTCCGTTGTCTCTGTCTAATGAGGCAGCATTATGGTTGACAGAGCTAACCCCTGACTCTATCACAACCTGGGGAGAGTTAAAAGGAGCTTTCCTAGAAAGGTTCTTTCCTCCCTCTAGGATGATACAGTTGAGGGATGAAATTAGCAACTTCAGACAATAACCTCATGAAGCTTTACATGAGACTTGGTTGCGGTTCAAGAAAAAGCTGACACAATGCCCAAACCATCAGTTGACGACAATTTTTTGATGCAGACATTCTACAGGGCACTGAATTCGGCTACCAAGTCGACACTGGATAATGCAGCAGGTGGAGCATTTATGGGTCTCACTTTTATTGAGGCCACAACTATTTTGGACCGGCTCACCAAAACCAACAGGGCCTGGCATACACGGGATACAGAGGTAGCAGCTAGCACTTATGCAGTTGGTATGTCAGCAGAGCAGCGCAGAAAGGAGGAAGAGCGGGACCAAGATATGGCCCATCTGAAAACGCAAATGGACCTACTGACAAAGCATTTGTTGTCAGGAGGTATTGAGAAAGTGAAAGATGTGGGTTCCCAAGGTAGAGTAGCAGAGTTCGAATCTGATGAGGAGGCAAATTATTTGGGTGGTTTCCAGGCTTATGGCCAAGGAAACCAAGGTCAAAACAATTACTACGAAAAGCCGGTTAATAAGAGTCGAGAACAAGGTGATTGGAGGAGCAAAGATGATAGAGGTGGATTATACATACCACCTGGGAATCGTGAAAAAGCTAACAATGAGACAGGGACGTCTAAACTAGAGAATATGATGGCTAAGATACTGCTGAAGGTAGAATCGACTGACTCCAGGGTAAAGGAGATGAGGACTGAATTATCAGCAATGAGTCAGGTAGTGGATTCACATTCCACCTCGATCAAGCAAATAGAGCAGCAAGTGAGTCAAATCTTGGTGTCTCTAAATCAAAGGAAGACAGGTACCTTGCCGAGTGACACCATTCAAAACCTGAGGAATGACGGGAGCTGTATGGCGATCACTACAAGAAGCGGTAAAATATTATCGGAATTACATCCGGTAATTCAGACTCAGAAAGGTGATGATGCGGATGAAAATGTGGTAGAGGATGGTACTCAAAGGCTCACAGAGAAAAGCAAGGAAGTTGAAAAACTTCCAACTATGATGCCTCGGCCACCGCCTCCTTTCCCACAATGGTTGAAGAAGAAAGTGGAAGATAGCAAGTTCCTAAATTTCATGACCATGCTCAAGCAGATATCAGTGAACATCCCACTGGTGGACGCTCTTGAACAAATGTCCGGATATGCCAAGTTCATGAAGGACTTGATTACCAAGAAGAGGTCAGTGAGCTTTGAACCAGAAGATAACCTCCACCACTGCTGTGCTATTTCTTCAAGATCGTTAGTGGAAAAGAAGGAAGATCCAGGTGCTTTTACTGTTTCCTGTACTACTGGGAAATTCAACTTTGAAAAAGCCTTATGTGATCTTGGTGCTAGCATCAACTTGATGCCGCTAGCAGTCTATAAACAATTGGGTTTGGGAGCTCCCAAACCAACTACCATGAGGGTGTTAATGGCTGACCGTTCAGTAAACCGATCGGTGGGAATATTGTCTGATGTGCTGGTAAAGGTTGGTAAGTTTATATTCCCAGCTGACTTTGTAATCTTAGATTGTGAAGTGGACTTTGAAGTTCCCATATTCTTGGGACGACCATTGTTAGCCACTGCAAGAGTGTTGGTCGACATAGAAAGGAACGAACTGACATTCAGATTAAACAATGAATTGGTCAAGTTTGATGTGTGTAAATTGATGAAGCCACCAAGAGACATGAAGGTGGTCTCGGTTATCAATGTTATTGATGAAGCCCCTACGGATGTGCATATTGAGGAGAAAGGTTTTGTTGAGACCCTAGCTGTTATGACAATGATGTTAGGATTGCAAGAAGAGAAACCGATAGAGGAAGGCAGTGAGAACAAATCAAGGAAAAGAAAACACCACAAGAGAACCAGCAAAGAAAAAGTGTTAGAAAGAGTAAAGAAGTTGTCTCGACTAGCTGAGGAGCCGATAAAAGAGAAAGTTGGAGTTCGATCGGATTATGTCGCTTGCACCTATTCCAGCGATTGCTCCTGCTTTGGAGACCCTGCGGTCTCCAACATCATGCCAGACTCTGAGTCCTATGGGCTTCACAGGTATTCCTTTCTCTCACAGTTTTAGCTTTCACATGTATGCATTGGGGACAATGCATGAGTCTAACTTGAGTGTGTTGGGATACCTGTGAGTCGTCCACCACCGAGGGTTTTTGTTGTCGTGTTTCTTTTCCCTCTGGTGTGCTATCTAGTAGAACCGACATGTTTAGGTTGTCATTTTAGATTTTTTTGGTGTTGTGTTCTGGTTTCTATAGCAAGCATGGCTTTTTGGAAAGTTGAACTAAAAGGAGCCCCCTCTGAAAAAGTTGATTTTTTACTTACGTTTGAAATGATTGACTGTTCTGGATCCTTGAATGTCATTGTTCGGTTGTGATTGTAATAATTATGCTTAAGCCGAGCTGATGTTTTGATAGTTGGTAGTGGTGTGGTTTCTTGGTGCCAAGTGTGTGTGAGCTTATTGTTATAAACTCTTACTCTGTGCATGCATCTAGAACTTTCCCGGTCTATTTTGTTAAGCTTGAAGTTGGTTGCTTAGGAAAGGATCACAGGCCCTTTTTGTGTGCAGTCCACTTAGCCTATAAGACCGTCCAAATGCAAATAATCCCTTTGATCCCTATTTGAGCCATAATTGACCCTATTCTTTCAATAACCTGTCAGTGTTTCTTTTTAACTTTGAATCCCTATTTTGGACCTGGTCCTTCCTTGGACATCGTGCACCTCAACTCAGGCAATCAGCCTAAGTTGAGGGTGGCTACTATAGAGGTAAATGATAAGAAAAATAGGATGGATAAGATTGGTTGTGGATAGAATGAAAATTTCGGGTGTGTGCCTAAGAAAAGAAAGAAAAAGAAACGAAAAAGAGATGAAAAAGAATTGTCAAAATAAAGAGGCCACACCTGTAGCTAGAAAGAAGGGAATAAAAAGGTGAATAAGAATGGAATAGTAGGTCGGCGATTCCAAGGAGGGTTTAGTCATTATTCCCCAAACGTATCCTACCTGCACCCGAAGCCTCATTACAAGCCAAAACAAGTCCTGTAGTGATCCTGAGCGGCTTTCTGAAAAACTGAAATAGAATAGCAAGGGCAAGCTTATGGCATCGCATGTGCATTGTTTGAAATCGTTTATGAGTGTGAGCGCCTTACCTAATCCCAAATCTTGTGTGTGGGACTTCTTTGTGGTGAGGGCACCGAGATTTCTGTATCATCTATTGACTGTTGGGATAGCTATTGTGTGTGTATGCAGAATATTCTATCATATCGGAATGACATGTTTGGATCCTTACAAGTTAGCTTTTCATACATTTATGTGTTACCAGGGGGCTTGATTTAAATTGAATAAGCTGTTGAATGGCCATGATTTGCTAGTGACACGTGTTTGTTTTCTTAGTTGAGTCATCTTTTTGTTTTTGTTGTCATGTTGCTTGAGGACAAGCGAACGTTTTAAGTTGAGGGTGTTGATGTGCCGCCATTCTACGGCACATTTGACTCCTTTAACTAAGAATAATCGTGAGTTTTCAAGCAACCGTTGTCGTTTTTGATGTTTTATTATTATATTTGCAGGGAATGGAGCTAGAGATAGAAACGGAAGAAAAAATGTTCAAAAACCTCAACTGGTTAAGCCTGACGGCTGGCGTAACGGACCGTCACACCTGTGACTGGCCGTCAGCCAGGCCGTCAGGACGAGACTGCAATTCATCGAGCACTGCCTAAGAGTGACGGCCCTTCTGATGGCCCGTCACTGACCTGACGGAC
Source organism: Jaltomata sinuosa (assembly GCA_003996215.1). NCBI lineage: Eukaryota > Viridiplantae > Streptophyta > Magnoliopsida > Solanales > Solanaceae > Jaltomata > Jaltomata sinuosa. Next base: position 53,379 of record QJPP01002915.1, read on the forward strand.
CGTCACCCATGCCACCAAGATAAAACAAAGAAAAACACTGTAAGTCGTCACTGGGCGGACGACTTACCAGAATTTTCCAACAAGTCGTCACAGGCCCGACGACTTACCAGAAAAATTGCCTGGGAGCTCACTGTTTAGCTGTGACGGCCCGTCACATGCGTGACAGTCCGTCAGGTGACCCGTCAACGCGACGCGGGATTCCGAAAATTCTATTTTTGGACTTTATTTCCTGCACTACTATAAATACCCTGTGTTAGAGTTATTTTATTATTCATTACCCAATAGTTCTAGGACAATTTTGAGCGAGTTTTTGAGAGGAAAACACGACACAATTCGTTATTCTTCTTCTTCTTGATCGTTCTTGGGATTTTAGCTTCTTGTTCTTGGATAACTGAAGCTTGTGTTCATATATCGTAAGAATCTTTTCTCTTTATTATGAATATGATTTTCTTCTCTTTCCCTAATAGCATGAGCAACTAACTTCCCATAACTAGGGTTGTGGGAGCCATGGCAAACGTAGCAATATAGATTTCGGGTAGCGTAGGGTTCAATTTATATGTTGTCACGTTGTTAATCATTCGTTATTTACGTTTTCTAGTGGTTGCAAACATTAGAACATGCCTAGGTTTAATTTGCTTGAGCAAAGATATTAAAATCGGGAAATTTGATTAACTACGAGGATTCGAGACTACCAACTCTCGTCTTATGATTAATGCTGTATCTACATTATTCTACTTGATGTTTAGGATTGAAATAAGAAAGTTCACCTTTTCAAGTTCGAGAGAATTGAAAAGGAAATTCGTCTATTTGGTTGAGAAACGCTTAGATGATACCATTAATTCAATCACATCGTGATATGCATATACAAAGAACCCGGTTAAACTTTGAGTCAAAATTGTTACAACGCCATGGTGAACACTTCCCTAGTTCACTCTCATATTGATTATTAATCGTACATTCTTATTTGCTTTGATCAAATATTGTTCACACAACCCCCCCCATTTACCGAAAACTATTGATTACTAGTCATTTAATTCACTAACGACTTAATTTGCACCTTATTCCCTGTGGGATCAACCCCAACCTTAGTTGGGTTCTATATTTGACGATGACCACTTACGCTTCGTAATTGGAGTTGTAATTTGGGCGTATCACCCGCCACTATCCAACGAAGCTTTAAAAGTAGCAAAGCTATTGTATATATTTCCTCTGTGTCTCTTTTTCTTTTACTTTTCCCCTTGTAATAAAAAAGATAGTGGAAGAAATGAAATGAAATGAAATGTAACTTACCCTTTATCGATTCGAACTACGTAGGGCCTGAATTCTCCTTCGTGAGATACGTAGGCAACCTTTCAAGGCCCGACCCCTATCTTTAAGAAATTTTCATTTCCCCCACTTTGACAGAGATACCAAAGGATTCATAAGACACATCAAGTGCTACAAGATAAGTATTGGAAGACAAAGATTCAACAAGTCAACTTTCCTGATGAAATCTACTTATGCGAAATCGATGGGAAAATTCCTGTCCATCGAATCCTCGAGTCAATAAATACCCATGGATCAATTTACCTTGATAAAAAGCAACTTTATGTGTTTAAAGCAATTCGTATGTGTTTATTTCCTGTCGGATATCTTGTATTGTTTATCACTAATGGAATCTAACATATCGGACTTTGATTTGTTTTTACTTCAACAGGTAATAAAAACTGATCTATGTTGACAAAACTGGACGAACATCCCTACTTCACCCGCTCAGAGGCACACATAGATTCCCCCTCTAAACATCACTTTTCTAAGGGCAAAATGACTGATAGTGAGGAAGAGAATGCTTTGGCTGTGAGAGACAGTATTATCGCTGAACAAAGTGAAATGATTGCAGAGCTTACAAAGAAGCTAGAGAAGATGCAAGAACAGGTGCAGAAAGCCAAGGATATGGCTAGCTTGGCTATTATCTCTAATACCCCAACTCTAGGCAACTCCCAAACCCCTCTCCAAATCCCTCCACTCAATTCCCCGTTAACCGAAAACCATCTAGGGAATATTCCTCCCGCCTCTGCACCTAGACCTTCCAACGAACCTCTCTCCAATAACCCTCCCCATATCAGATCTTCGTATCAAATCCACACTCCTCCTATCCAGCACACTAACCAAAACAATAACCCAAGTGCCTACAATCTATAAAACCTCCCTCCAAATTACCAAAATACGCCACCAAACACCTACAACTCCCAGAATAACCGTCCTAACATCACTAACCCACATAACTATACCCTCATATACCCAAATACCATTTCACATATCCAGCCTCCATCCATCTAGAGTATGCCACCTACTACCTTTCATGCTATGGTAGAACAATATACCGTCCTCCCAGAAAGTCTCGAGCTCGCCCACTATGAGAAAAAGGAGAAAGAGTTGAGGTTCGAGAAAAAAAGCATGATCATGACATGGCGCAGATAAATGAGAAAATAGCTAGGATCAGAGAACTCTGAGGTTTATCTTGTGAGAAGGGTTATGCTTACGATGATCTGTGCATTCATCCAGAGTTAAATCTGCTAGATGGATTCAAGACTCCCAAATTTGAAACCTTCAATGGTGTTGGGAACCCTGAAGCTCATTTGAGAAGCTATTGCAATTAAATGGTCGGCGCAAGGAAGAACGATGCCTTGTTGATGAGGCTATTCAGTTGGGGTTTGAGCGGGGAAGCTTTGGAGTGGTTCAACGCTCAAGAACTGAAAAATGGTCTAGATGGAGTGACCTAGATAGAGACTTTGCTCAAAGATTCGCATATAATGTGGAAGTCGTTCTAGACCGATACTCTCTGGGTCGTATCAGGCAGAAATCAAATGAGGACTTCCGATATTATGCCTATTGATGGAGAAAGAAGGCGGCGAGAGTCTGGCCCCCCATGACCAAAGAGGATATTAGCGCGGTGTTTATGCTCTCTCAAGAATCGTAGTTCTACGATAAAATGATATCATCACTTAAGCGAAGTTCGCCGACCTAGTTAAGATTGGTGAAATTATCGAAAAAGGCCTTCGGAGTGGAAAGATTACTAAGGCCTCAGCATCCTCGGGATAGGCAGGATTTCCCAAAAATAAAAGGGAAAAAGTATCTTCAGTATCCTCCAGTGCTAGCAAGAAATCAAAAAAAATCCTTTGGAGCCAACTATAAAAAATCACTTGTTCTAACAACCCCTCCCCCAACTTTACAAAATCCTCAACCAGTTTTCTATGCTCAACCCATTTACCAATCTCCACAACTAAATATGCAACCCATTTACCAAGCTCCACAACCAAACATGCAGCCCACTTACCAAGCTCCTCCCCAAAACTTCCAAGTTTATCAAAAGGATCCCGAGAACTAGAATAATCGTCAGGTTCCCCCTCCCGCCAATGCTAATCTCTCTCATCCAGATTTGGAAAATAAAGTCCCTCAAACCTTTACCTAACTGGCCGAAACTAGAACTCAGCTATATGAGAGATTGAAGGCCGCCAGATTTATTCAGCGTATTCAACCCAAACCAAGCAACATCGACTCTCATTTCTTTAAAGCCAATCGGCATTGTGCTTACCATTCTGGGGGAGCCGGACACGATACTGAGGATTACATCAAACCTGAGACATAGGATTCACGATTTGATTTATCAAAGGGTGATCACACTATAGACGACTCCACCAAATATTAATAACAATCCGCTCCCAAATCACGGGGGAGTCGCTGTGAATATTATAGAGGTAAATGAAGAATGGGTTGTGAGCAAATCCAGAGTGCCAGCCAGTACCAAAAAGCCAGAACAGTTGGAGAAAGTTGTGGTTGCCCTGAGTATTGATAAGAAACTACAATTCATTGTATTAGCCGCACATCAGCAAGCGTTTGCTCTGGTACCCGCAAAAGAGAAATGTGTAGTTGAGGCCGCCGCAGCCAATGGGATGATAAGGTCGGGAAAATTTTATATCCCTGATGATTTGGTTAATGATACTTACAAGAAAGATCAACAAAAGATACCTATCACTGAAGGTGAAGCAGAATAATTCTGGAGGAGGATGCAATTGGAAGAGTATTCAATCGTGAAGCATATTGAGAAGACCCCCGCCCAAATCTCCATTTGGGCATTACTAATGAGTTCCCAATACCATAGAAAGGCATTGCTCAAAGTCTTAAATGAAGCCTATGTGCCAACAGATACTAGCACAAAAACTTGACTGCCATGGTAAGTCGAGTCTTGAGGCGCCACCGCATTTTCTTTAGTGATGACGAGTTGCCTTTCGAGGGAATAATGCATAACAAGGCCTTACACGTCACTATCAAGAGTCAAGAGATGATCATGAATAGGGTGTTAATTGATGATGGGTCAGGACTGAACATCTGTCCATTATCCATACTTGCCCAGTTAGATTATGATCTGGGGAAGATTCGCTAGAGCAGGGTCAACCTGAGAGCCTTTGACGTAGGTCAAAGATACTCTATCGGAGAAGTTAGCCTATACATCCAAATGGGACCTGCCAAGTTCCATACAGAATTCCAAGTCATGGATATTACTACCAGCTACAACTTGTTTTTGGGGAGACCATGGATCCACGGAGCTGGAGCCATGACGTCAATTTTGCATTAAATTGTAAAGTTTATTTGGGAGGAGTATGAGGTAGTGATTCACGGTGAAGGGAGTCACCTGAGCCTCCCTAATAGTTGTGTCCTCGTGATCAAAGAAGTAGCGAGGAGAAGCAATTTCTATACCGTAGATATCATCAATGCCACCGGAGAAGATCTCGCTCCTCAAGTTCTAATGTCGCCTATCTATAAGATGCTCACAACCACGATGTTGAGGAGCGAATATGAACCAGGTTTTGGATTAGGCAAGAATTCTGATGGCATGACTGAGCCAAGCATCCCTGGACAGCTGACCAAGAATGGGTTTGGGTATGTAGTCCAAGAAGACAAGGCAGAGAAGCAATAGGGATTTCCACAGCTGCTATCTCACATATATCAGTCATTGCCAGTGTGTATGATGTTTGCATTGCTCAGGAAATGATTTAATAATGTCTAATGGTCTTATTAATAGTCTGGTGAATTGAACTGTGTATTTTGCTTGATTGGTTTACAAGTTGATTGTTCATTATTTGTGACTGTGGATTGGTTGACATTTGGTTGGCTCGGGTACCACGCCTGGTACGGGTATACTAACGGTTGGCTCAAGTACCATGCCTAGTATGAAATATACTAATAGTTGGCTTGGGTACCATGCTTGGTATGGGAAATACTAATTGGTTGGCTCAGGTACCATGCCTTGTACGGGTTTACTTTATTGTATTGTGCATTGAATTATGGGTCCCCTAAGTGGACCATGTTGTGTTATTGAAATGTGATCATTGTTTATGGTCCTTGAGAGGCCGGGTTATGGTTATATCTGATTTTGACTTAGTTTTATTGTAGATCAGGTTGTATGTTTAATACTTAGGTGTTGTTTAGAGGGGATGCCAGGGTGGGTATGTGCTATATAAAGAGGGTTGTTTAATTGTGACACTTGATTGTTGATCATGGTGATAAAAGTGGATTACATGTGGGAACAAGCTAGGGAGAGATTTATAGTCTAGGGATGCCTGTTGACTTGTTACATGTGTTCCTGTACTATTACTTGATTTGTTGTACTGCTCATACACTATTTATTTAGAACTGGCTATTGATCCTACTAGTACACGGTGGTTGTGTACTGATACTGCACTTGTTTTTATTTTGTGAGTATAGGCGATCTTCCAGCGGTTGACGTGCAACCTCACTTGTAGTCCCAACACTTTCAGACGTCAAGGGTGAGCTGCTTCAATCGAGCTGCCTTGATTTCTATCTTTTGAAGTTGTAGCCCACTTGTTTCAGGCTTAGACTATTTATTTTATTGGGGTTGCATATGCGTACTCTAGTTTTGGTACGTCAACTTTCAGATTATAGAGGGGGGGGGGGGTTTGGCAGGGTTATTATAATAGAGTAGTTTATTGATATCGATTACTAGTTTACTTTTTGCACATTGGTTTTGAGCTGTTAAAACAGTTATGTTCGGGGAAGTGATGGTTCGCTCACCTAGGGGTTGGGTGAGTGCCACTCATAGCGGTATGGGTTGTGACAAAGATGGTATGTGTAATAACCGGGTCCGTCGTTATGAGTCATCCAATCATGCCAAGTTTTAGAGTTAGAAAACTTCAGTTTTGAGAGTTTGAAATTCTGGGCTAGGCTAGCCTCGATCGGATTTGGAGTGAGGTGGAGTCTAGGGAAATCCGGGTAAGGATTGGGTTCGATGTCTTATGGTGAGCTAAGTTGTTTCATAGCTAACACATAAAGGAGTCCGAGGGACTTTTCGGAATCGAATTTGGGTAAGTAAAACTCCCGGAATCGAGGTTGACGTGAAGGGGTTGTTCCAGGATGTCGGGAAAATAAGTGTGTTGTAAAATAGACTAGTTTTGGAGGTTTTATGATGCCATAGAGACCTCTGTGTTAGCAAAGAAATTACCGCTATAATGGGAGTCAACGTCGGTCAGCCTCCGTCATAGCGGATGACTCCGCTACGGAGGTACCACTATAGAGGACGGACCGCTATAGTGGAGCGTGATGGAAATTAATGCAGAAACTTCCCCAAAATAGTTCAGCTTTTCTTGAAACATTTTGGGAGAATAAGGGGGCGATTTTGGGCGATTTCTACCAGTTTTTCACTATTTTTGGTCCTAAAGGTAAGGATTCTACTCCCTAAATTTCGTACTACTTTTCCTATGCAGTAGAATTGCTAGGAGGGAACTTGGGGAAAGGTTGGAATAACCTAAGGACGGTAGAATACAGGGAAGAAGGGAGGTTCTAGGCATGAAAGTTCTTGTGTATTGTTAAAAGTAAGGTATTATGATCGTATGTTGTTAAATTCTCTATTTTTATCCGTGAAATGATAGAACTAGGGAGATTAATGGTGGGAAGCCAAGGAAAAAGGGTAGGATGATCATGAGTGGCCTGGGGGTCTGGGATTTGGTGTAATCTGGGTATTGTGCAGGCCTTATTTGTTAATTTGAGTACTTGTATATTGTTTTAGACCAAGAACGAGAGAGGAATCCAGAACACGGGAAAGCTCGGGTTGAGTAGAGCTTGGATCATTTTGAGGTAGGTGATGGCTTACAATTCCTGTGAATGTTGTATATTTTGTACTCTTATTAAGTGTTTGTATGAATTGCATGGCTTAGAGGAATTGTGTAGAATGTCTAAGGGTCCTGTTTTACAGTCTGTGAATTGAACATGTGTCGCTTGTTGGTTTACAAGTTGTTTGTTCATTATTTGACTGTGGATTGTTGACATTCGGTTTGCTTGGGTACCACGCCTGGTACGGGTATACTAACGGTTGGCACGGGTACCACGCCTGGTACAGGTATAACAAATGGTTAGCTCAGGTACCACGCCCGGTAGTAAATACTAACGGTTGGCTCGGGTACCACGCCTGGTACAGGTTTATTTTACTGCATCATTGCATTGATATTATTGCATTGCATTGACTGTTATTGGTTCCTTGAGTGGACTGGGCTATTTTATTAAATTGTGATATTCGTTGGTGGTCCTTGAGTGATCGGGAATCCTGTTATATCTGTGAGTTAATCTTGGATTAGGCCGGGTTGTCTGTTTAACACTTAGGTGTTGTTTAGAAGGGATCCCAGGGTGGGTCCGGGCTAGACAAAAATGATGATTTATTGATTCTGTGATTGTTGTTTAGAGTTATAAAAGGTGAATTTCATGCGGGAACAAACTAGGTAGAAATTTGTAGTCTAGGCGAGCCTATTGACTTATTGCATGTTTTCCGTACTTATACTTGATTTGTTGTACTGATTATACACTATTTTATTTGGAACTGGCTGATGATCCTACCAGTACACGATGGTTGTGTACTGATAGTGCACTTGCTTATTTTCTTGTGAGTACAGGAAATCTTCCGGCGGTTGATGCACGACCTCACCTGTAGGCCTGACTGTTCCAGATATCAAGGGTGAGCTATTCGACCAAGCCGCCATGGTGTTTATCTTTTGAGTCGTAGCCTAATTATTTTGGGCATAGACTATCTCTTTATTGTGTAAGTTTTGGGGTTGCATCCCGTACTCTAGTATTGGTAGTGTTTGGTACAATGACTTTCAGATTCTAGGGGAATTTCCGCAGGTTTTATTTCACTGAAAAGGCCTTTTGCATTATTTAAATTGCTAGTTTATTTTCTGTTTGCTGGTTTTAGGGTGTTACTCTAGGCTAAGGGTTGAACTCTACTGGTTTGCTCATCCAGAGGTTGGGTGGGTTCCACTCATGACGGTCTGGGTCATGACAAAGATGGTATCAGAGCTCTAGGTTCATTGATCTCTTCATACCAAACAGGTCTAGTAGAGTCTTGCGGAACGGTGCGGAGACGTTCGTACTTTTCTTCGAGAGGCTATGGGGCTTTAGGAAAACTATCTCTTCCTTCTTTCCTTTGTGCTATAACTTGATTCCAATTGGTATTTGGTGATACAAATTGGTATCTAATCTCATTTAATATTTTATCCGCAGATGGTTAACACAAGGAATAATGGAGCTAGAGCAGAGGTCATAGCAGCGGGCCCAACTGTCTGTGGTAGAGGCAGGGAAAGGGGCAGAGGATGAGGTAAAACCGCACCCTCTAGAGGTGGAGATCGAGTGGCTGCTGGAGAGCGTGCAGCGACCCCTCCCCCACCTCAGGAATATGTTGCTGAAGATGTAGAAGTTGTGGCTGAAGATGGTGAGGCACAGGAGCAGGCAACACCGGTTGGGGGTGCAGGCCTCCCTACTATGACACCAGAAGCCTTTCAGCAGGCTTGGAATATTTTGAGTGGGTTGGTTGGTACTGGAGCCATACCCGCGAATTTTGCAAACCAGGCCTTGGATACTCAGTCAGCGGTTACTACAGCGCCTAGTATGGATGAAGCTTCAGGCACGAATGACTTCTTCAGGCCAACGCTAGGCCCAGTGATGACAGGGAATAAGCATGAGATGCTGACCAAGTTTCTCAAGCTGAAACCTCCTACATTTCAGGGTACTGATAGGGAGGATGCTTATGAGTTCATCTTGGATTTCTATGAGAGGTTGCACAAGTTGGGTATTGTACTTCAGCATGGGGTTGAGTTTGTCACATTTCACTTTCAGGGTGATTCTAAGCAATGGTGGAGGTCTCATGTGGAGTGCCGGTCTTCTGTTCTACCCCCACTGACTTGGGAACAGTTCCATGCTTTGTTTTTAGAGAAGTACGTACCCCGTACTTTGAGGGACCGGAAGAAGGATGAGTTCTTGAACTTGGAGAAGGGTAGCATGTCAGTCTCTGCTTACGAAGCTAAGTTCCATGCTTTGTCTCGTTTTGCCACACATATGTTGGGTTCCGAGGAGGAACATGTCCGTTGTTTATGAAAGGTTTGAATACTGAACTACAGGTACTGTCAGTGCATTTACTTCTTCAGGGAAGGGCTTTAATGATGTGGTGGATTATGTAAAGAAACTTGAGAGAGTCAAGCAAGCGGGGCAGGCTAAGGCTTTAGCCAAGAAGCCCCAGCATGAGGGAAATTTTGGTAGTTCATACTCCATGGTCCAGAATCAGCAGGCATACCCATCACATCCTATTCAGTTAGCTCTGCCAGCTACTACAGGTGGTCTTCAGGGAGCTCATAATTATTCTTCAGCTCTTAGAGGCTAGAGAGCATCTTATACATCAGCTAGCATGCCTACACTTGATCGTGGTTACTTCCATTGTGGTGATCTGGGCCACTTTAGGAAGGACTGCCCACTCAGGCAGACAGGTAATCAGGGTCAGCAACAGTCTAGAGCGGTGGTCCCGGCAGGTAGAGGCGGTAATGCTAGAGGTCATTCATAGGGTGGAAGATGAAACTTTCAGCGAGGCTGGGGCGACAGAGGGAATGATGGTGCAGGCAGGGGTGCAGCACAGCTGGCCCGAGAAGTTGCCCAGATTGATGATCGGGCTCATTGCTATGCATTTCCAGGGAGAACTAAGATGGAAGCATCAGATGCGGTGATCATAAGTACCATTCTTGTCTGCAATAAAGTGGCTTCGGTATTATTTGACCCAAGTTCTACATATTCCTATTTATTTGTGAGTTTTGCGTTGGGTTTAGAATTGATTTGTGATATCCTTGATTCCCCTATCCATGTTTCTACACCGGTTGGAGAGTCTGTGATTGTGACTCATGTTTATCGTAACTGTTCTGTTGTGTTTGTGGGGTTGCATACTTGGGTAATCTTGGTAATTCTGGATATGGATGATTTTGATATTATCTTAGGCATGACCTGGCTATCCCCTTATCATGATGTGTTGAAATGTAACACCAAGATGGTGGCTCTAGAGATTTCGAGTAAGGATAGATTAGAGTAGGAAGGTGTGTACAGGCCTAAGCCAGTTAAGGTCATATTATTAGTTCGGGCTAGAAAGCTAGTGGGGACAGGGTGTCTAGACTTCTTGGCTCATCTCCGAGATGATAGTGTGGAGTCTCCATCTATTGAGTCAGTTTTGGTGGTTTCTGAGTTTCTAGAGGTGTTTCCAGCGGATTTGCCTGGTATGCCTCCGGACAGGGATATCGACTTCTGTATTGATATGGAGCCAGACACTCGTCCCATTTCTATTCCTCCATATTGTATGGCTCTGGCAGAGTTAAGGAAACTTAAGACTCAGCTGCAGGAACTCCTAGATAAGGGAATTATCCATCCCAGTGCGTCACCTTGGGGTGCCCCTATTTTGTTTGTAAAGAAAAAAGATGGTAGTATGCGGATGTGCATAGATTATAGGCAGTTGAACAATGTGATCATCCAGAATAAGTACCCTCTACCCCGCATTGAAGATTTGTTTGACCAGCTTTGAGGTGCATTGGTGTTTTCGAAAATCGACTTGAGGTCGGGGTACCATCAGTTGAGGATTAGGCCTTAGGACATTCCTAAGACTGCTTTTCGGACTCAGTATGGGCATTACGAGTTCCTTGTAATGTTATTTGGTTTGACCAATTCACTGGCAGCATTCATGAGTTTGATGAATGGGGTATTTAAGTCGTATTTAGATTCCTTCGTGATTGTGTTTATCGATGATATTTTGATCTACTCCAGGAGTAGGGAGGAGCATGCAAATCATCTTCGTATTGTGTTGGACATCTTGAGACCCCAAAAGCTTTATGCGAAGTTCACTAAGTATGAGTTTTGGTTGACTTCAGTTGCATTCTTGGGGCATGTAGTGTTAGAACAGGGGGTAATGGTGGATCCCCAGAAGATTGAGGCAGTTAAGAGTTGGGCCCGGCCTAGCTCTATGACAGAGGTGAGAAGTTTTGTTGGGCTCGCGGGGTACTACTGGAGGTTTGTTAAAAAAATTCATCTATTGCTACTCACCTGACCAGGCTGACACAGAAAGATGTACCATTCGTGTGGTCCGAAAAGTGTGAGAAGAGCTTCCAAAAGCTCAATACACTTCTGACCACGGCTCCTATATTGTCCTTGCCGGTTGAAAGTAAAGACCATATTTTTTACTGTGATGCTTCACATTCTGGTTTGGGTGCTATATTGATGCAGGATAGGAATGTGATAGCCTATGAATCTAGGCAGTTTAAGGTGCATGAGAGGAACTACCCGACTCACGACTTAGAGTTGGCAGTCGTGGTCTTTGCACTCAAGATTTGGAGACACTATCTCTATGGTGTCAAGTGTGAGGTGTTCTCCGATCATCGCAGTGTGTAGCATGTGTTCACTCAGAAGGATTTGAATTTGAGGCTGAGAAGGTGGATGGAGTTATTGAAGGACTATGATGTGACTATTCAGTACCATTCGGGTAACGTTAATGTGGTAGCAGACGCATTGAGCCAGAAAACAGTTAGCATGGGTAGTTTGGCTTGTTTGGGGTGTCCAAACGACCACTAGCAAGGGAAATTAGGGATTTGGAGGCCAAGTTCATGCACTTGGGTGTTTCAGAACATGGTGGGTTGTTGGCCAGCATTGAGGTCAAATCCACCTTCATAGAGGAAATAAAGGCCAAACATTTTCAAGATCCGAAACTGAGTAAGATTCGAGGTAAGGTGATATCTGGGGAATCCAGGGACGTCAGGTTAGACTCTAGTGGAGTACTAAATTTCATAGAGAGGATTTTTGTTCCTCGAGTTGATGATATAATTTTGAAAATCTTAGCGAAAGACCATGGTTCGCGGTACTCAATTCATCCGGGTGTGACCAAAATGTACAGGAACTTAAGGCATCATTACTGGTGGCCCAAAATTAAAAGTGACATAGTTGACTTTGTGTACAAATTTTAGAACTACCAGTAGGTAAAGTATGAGCATCAGAGACTTACAGGACTACTCCAGAGAATGCCAATTCTAGAGTGGAAGTGGGAAAGGATAGCCATGGACTTCATGGTGGGTCTTCCCAAGACATTGGGGAAGTATGACTCAATTTGGGTCATTGTTGATAGGCTGATCAAGTCCGCTCATTTTATTCTAGTCAGGGTAGATTACAATTCGCAGCAATTGGCTAAGATCTACGTGAAGAAGATTGTGAGATTTCATGGGGTGCCATTGTCCATCATTTTATACAAGGGTACACAGTTCACCTCTAAATTTTGGGGCAAGCTACATGAAGAGTTTGGTACACAACTCACTTTTAGCATAGCCTTCCATCCTCAGACTGATGGTCAGTTAGAGAGGACGATCCAGGTATTAGAGGACATGCTGAGAGCATGTGTGATGGAGTTCGGGGGTCATTGGGACCAGTTTCTACCATTGTGCGAGTTCTCATACAACAATAGCTATCACTCTAATATTGACATGGAACCATTCGAGGCATTGTATGGGAGGAGCTGCAGATCACCGGTTGGGTGGTTTGAGAAAGGCGATGTAAAGCCTTTGGGAGTGGAATTAGTAAAGGAAGCACAGGAAAAGGTAGGGGGCATTCAGGCCAAATTGTTGTCTGCCCAAAGCAGGCAGAAGGAGTATGCAGATCGCAAGGTCCGGGACATGGAATTTTAGGTTGGTGAACAGGTATTGTTGAAAGTGTCACCAATGAAGGGAGTTGTGCGGTTTGGTAAGAAGGTCAAGCTTAGCCCTTGGTTCATCAGTCCGTTTAAGGTTCTTTAGATTGTAGGGACAGTGTCTTACAAGTTAGCACTGACGCCCAGTTTGTTGGGCCTCCATCCGATATTCCATATATCCATGCTTAAGCGATACCATGGGGATGGGGACTACATCATCAGGTGGGATAAGGTACTTTTCGATAAGGATCTTCATTATAAAGAGGAACCAGTCTTGATTCTTGCTCGGGATGTTTGAAGGTTGAGGACAAAGGTGATTGATATGGTAAAGGTTCAGTGGAAGAATCATCCGGTTGAGGAAGCCACTTGGGAAACCGAGAAGGACATGCGGGACAAGTACCCTCATTTGTTTGAGGATTCAGGTACTACACTTTCTTTCTTTTATTTTCGCAAATTCAGATATGATCATTCGGGGATGAACGATGGGTAAATTAGTATCTGTTGTAAAGACTGGGTCCGTCATTATGGGTAGTCCAATCGTGCCAAGTTTTAGAGTTAGAAAACTCCGGTTTTGGGAGTTTGAAATTCTGGGCTAGACTAGCCTCAGCCAAATTTGGAGCGAGGTGGAGTCTAGGGAAATACGAGTAAGGATTTGGTTGGATGTCTTGTGGTAAGTTAGTTTTCCTCGTAACACATAAAGGAGTCCGGGGGACTTTTTGGAATCAAATTTGGGTAAGTAGAACTCCCAGAATCGAGGTTGACGTGAAAGGGTTGTTCTGGGATGTCGGGAAAATAAGTGTGTTGTAAAATGGACTAGTTTTGGAGGTTTTACGACGTTCTGTCCCTTGTCAACTACTATAGCAGTTGACACTCTGCCATAATGACCTCCATTGTAGTGAAGAAATTACCGCAACAACGGAAGTCAATGTCGGTCAGCCTCCACCATAGCGGAATACTCCGCTACGGCGGTACCACTATAGCAGAGCGTACCGCCATAGCGGAGCATGATGGGATTTACCGCAGAAACTTCCCCAAAATAGTTAAGCTTTTCTTGAAATATTTTGGGAGAAGAAGGGGGCAATTTTGGGCGATTTTTACCAGTTTTCCACTATTTTTCATCCTAAAGGTAAGGATTCTAATCCTCAAACTTCGTACAACTTTTCCTATATGGTAGAATTGCTAGGAGGAAACTTGGGGAAAGGTTGGAATAACTTGGGGATGGTAGAACCAGGGAACAAGGGGGATTCTAGGCATGAAAGTTCTTGGGTATTGTTAAAAGTAAGGTGTTATGATCGTATGTTGTTAAATTCTCTATTTTTATCCGTGAAAATGATAGAACTAGGGAAATTAATGGCGGGAAGCATAGGAAAAAGGGTAGGATGATCATGGGTGGCTTGGGGGTCTGGGATTTGGTGTAATCCAGGTAATGTGCAGGCCTTGTTTGTTAATTTTAGTACTTGTATATTATTTTAGACCAAGAACGAGAGAGGAATCCAAAATACGGGAAAGCTTGGGTTGAGTAGAGCTTGGATCATTTCGATGTAGGTGATGGCTTACGATTCCTGTGAATGTTGTCTATTTTGTACTCTTATCTAAGTGTTTGTATGAAATGCATGGCTTAGAGTAATTGTGTAGAATGTCTAAGGGTCTTGTTTTACAGTCTGTGAATTGAACAGTGTGTTTCTTGTTGGGTTACAAGTTGTTTGTTCATTATTTGACAGTGGATTGTTGACATTCGGTCGGCTCGGGTACCACGCCTGGTACGGGTATACTAACGGTTGGCACGGGTACCACGCCAGGTACGGGTATAATAAATGGTTGACTCGGGTACCATGCCTGGTATGAAATACTAACGGTTGGCTTGGGTACCATGCCTGGTACGAGTTTATTTTACTGCATCATTGCATTGATATTGTTGCATTGCATTGACTGTTATTGGTTTCGTGAGTGGATCGACTATTTTATTGAATTGTGATATTCGTTGGTGGTCCTTGAGTGACCGGGAATCCTGTTATATCTGTTGAGTTGGTCTTGGATTAGGCCTGATTGTCTGTTTAACACTTAGGTGTTGTTTAGAAGGGATCCCAGGGTGGTTCCGGGCTAGACAAAAAGGATGTTTTATTGATTTTGTGATTGTTTTTTAGAGTTATAAAAGGTGGATTTCATGCGGGAACAATCTAGGTAGAGACTTGTAGTCTAGGGGAGCCTATTGACTTGTTACATGTTTTCCGTACTTATACTTGATTTGTTGTACTAATTATACATTGTTTTATTTGGAACTGGCTGATGATCCTACCAGTGCACGGTGGTTGTGTACTGATACTGCACTTGCTTATTTTCTTGTGAGTACAGAAAATCTTCCGACGGTTGACACACGACCTCACCTGTAGGCCTGACTGTTCCAGATATCAAGGGTGAGCTGTTCGACCAAGCCGTCTTATTATTTATCTTTTGAGTCGTAGCCCAATTATTTCGAGCTTAGCCTATCTCTTTATTGTTTTAAGTTTTGGGATTGCATCCCCGTACTCTAGTATTGGTAGTGTTTGGTACGATGACTTTCAGATTCTAGGGGAATTTCTGCAGGTTTTATTTCAATGAAAAGGCCTTTTGCATTATTTGAATTGCTAGTTTATTTTCTGTTTGCTGGTTTTAGGCTGTTAGTCTAGGCTAAGGGTTGAACTCTACTGGTTCGCTCATCCGGGGGTTGGGTGGGTGATACACCCAAATTACACCTCGGTTAAGAAGCGAAAGCAGTCATCGTCAAATATATAACCCAACAAAGGTTAAGGTCGATCCCACAGGGAATAAGGTGCAAATTAAGTCGTTAGTGTCTTAGATGACTAGTAATCACTAGTTTCCAATAAATGGGGGGGGGTTGTAGTGATCGATCTTTGATTGCTTCTTTGAATAATTCACGTAACAAACAATAACTTTTAACGAGTAAAAATCAATATTAGAGATGAACTAGGGATGTGTTCACCATGGCTTTGTGGACAACCTTGGGTTAGAGTTCCAATGGATTCATTTCATATGCAAAACACGAAGTAGTTGAATTCTTTCGTACATCTAATCATTTCTAAACAACATAGACGTATTTTCCTTTCAATTCTTTCAAACTTGAAAAGATACAATTATACAATTCAATTTAATACTTCAGGTAGATTAATCTCGATAAAGCATCAATCATTAGATGGGAGTTAGTAGTCCCGAATCCTTGTTGTAATCTAATTTACCTGGTTTTAATCTCTTGATTAAAGCAAATCAAACCTAGGCTTGTTCTAATGTTTGCAACCATTAGAAAATAGTAAAAATGAAAGATTAACAACGTATAACACATATAATCCAAACCCATTGTCACACATAACCTAGATTACGACTTTTGTCATGGATCCCACAACCCTAGTTGTGGGAGGATTAGCTACTCATGGATAAAGAAGAAGACAAAGCAATGACATTCATAATAGAAGATAATTTCTTACAGTATATGAAAAACTTACTTCAATTCTCCAATAAACTTGAGCAAATAATTCTCCAAAAGTAAGAACAATTGAGAGTACGTATATTGTTGTTTGAGCGCTAAAAAGAGTTCAAAATTATGCTGAAACGAAGTCTTGGAAAAATACCCTAAGAGTCCTATTTATAGGCAATTCCAAATTAAATCCGGATATTTCCAGGAAAGGAAAGTTGCGTCCTAGGAACGGTTTGCAAAATGGTCCATTTTGGGGCAAAACGGTCCATTTGTTTGACCGTTGTAACTTTTGACTTTGGCCCAGCTTCTGCTTCTAAAAACGGTTAGAGAAATGGTCTGTTTCTCTTGAAAATGGTTCGTTCTCTTGAACGTTTTAACTCTTGAAAATATGGTTGCTTCTGTTTCTGGGAACGGACAGGGGATTTTGTTTTACTTTTCCTTCGGTTTCTGCTTCAACTTGCAATGAATCAGGAAAAACACCTCATTTTTGAGCCCAGATGAGTTCTCTTGTTGCTTTAAGCCTATTGTTCCTGAAACACACACAAACACATGAATTGCACAATATTTTGCTTGAAAACTAGCATCTATTCTTTGGTTAAAGGCGTAAATTATGCCATAAAATACTTGCACATCAGTGGGTGCCACTCACGACGGTCTGGGTCGTGACAGTATCATAGCCCTAGGTTCGTTGATCTCGTCGTACCAAAATAGGTCAAGTAGAATCTTGCGGAACATTACGGTGACGTCTCTACTTGTCCTCGAGAGGCTATAGGACTTTAGGAAAAACTCTCTTCTTTATTCCTTCATGCTATAACTTGATTATAATTGGTATCCGGTGATAAAAATTGGTATCTGACTCATTCACTCTTATGTCCATAGATGGTTAATACTAAAAGCAATGGAGCTAGAGCAGCGGTCCCAGCAGCAGGCCCAGTTGTCCGTGGTAGAGGCAGGGGAAGGGAAAGAGGACGAGGTAGAGCCACACCCGCTAGGGGTAGAGTTCAAGCTGCTACAGGAGTACAAGAAGCAACCCCTCCCCCACCTCAGGAACAAGTTGTCAAAGAAGTGGAGGTTGTTGCTGAGGATGGTGAGGCGCAGGCAGAGGTAGCACCAGCTGGAGGTGCAGGCCTTACCCTTTTGACGCCCGAGGCATTTCACCAGGCTTGGAACTTCTTGAGTGGTTTGGTTGGTGCTGGATCCACCCCCACGGGTGTTGCAAATCAGGCTCTGGTCACTCAGCCAGTGGTCACTACAGCTCCTAGGATGGATGCAGCTTTAGACATTGGTGATTTCTTCAGGACAATGCTTGGTCAGGTTATGACAGGAAATGAACATGAGATACTGACCAAATTTCTCAGGCTAAAACCTCCTACGTTTTAGGGTACTGATAGGGAATACGCTTATGAGTTCATCTTGGATTGCTATGAAAGGTTGCACAAGTTGGGTATTGTACGTCAGCATGGGGTAGAGTTCATCACATTTCAGCTATAGGGTGACTCTACAAATGGTGGAGGTCTCAGGTAGAGTACAGACCATCGACATTGCTGCCTTGACTTGGGAGGAGTTCCATGCTCTCTTCTTAGATAAATATGTACCTCGTACTTTGAGAGACAAGAAAAGGATGAGTTCTTGCATCTGGAATATGGAAGCATGTTAGTCTCTGCTTATGAGGCTAAGTTACATGCTTTGTCTCATTACGCTACTCAGTTGTTGGGTACAGAGGAGGAGAGGGTCCGATTTTTTGTGAAGGGCCCGAACACTGAACTACAGGTACTGTCCATGCATATGAATTCTTCATGTAAGGGCTTTAATGTAGTGACGGATTATGTTAAGAAATTAGAAGAGGTCAAGCAAGCGGGGAAGGCTAAGGCATTAGCCAAGAAGCCCCGAAATGAGAGAAATTATGGTGGTTAGTACTCCAGGGGCCAGAATTAGCAGGTATACTCATCCCGTCCTATTCAGTCAGCTCTGCCAGCTGCTACGGGTAGTCATCAAGGAGCTAATCAGCAGTTTCTAGCTCCTAGTGGCCAGGGAGCTTCTTACATATCTGCCAGCAGGAATACACTTGATTGTAGTTGCTTCCATTGTGGTGATCTGGGCCACTTTAAGAGGGAGTGCCCACTCAGGCAGACTGGTAATCAGATTCAGTAGCAGTCTAGAGCTATGGTCCCGGCAGGTAAAGGTGGTAATGCTAGAGGTCGTCCACAGGGTAGGCGAGGTAACTTTCAGGGAGGCCGAGGAGACAGGGGGAACGACGGTGCAAGCATGGGAGGGGTGCAGCCAGCAAGGGAAGTATCTTAGATTGATGACCGGTCTTAGTGTTACGTGTTCCCAGGGAGGTCAGAGGCTGAGGCATCAGACGAGGTGATCACAGGTACAATTCTAGTCTGTGATAGGATGGCTTCTGTGCTTTTTTACCCAGGTTTTACTTATTCTTATGTGTCTGTGAAGTTTGCTTCGGGTCTGTAATTAATATATGATAACCTTGATTCCCTTATCCATGTTTCTACCCTAGTTGGAGAGTCTGTGATTGTGACTCACGTGTATCGTGATTGCTCTGTTATGTTTGTGGGGTTGCATACTTGGGTAGATTTGGTAATTTTGGACATGGTTGACTTCGATATCATTTTGAGCATGAATTGTCTATCCCCTTATCATGTTGTGTTAAATTGTAACACCAAGACTGTGGCTCTAGAGATTCCAGGTAAAGATAGACTAGAGTGGGAGGGTGTTTACAGGCCTAAGTCGGTCAAGATTATATCATTTGTTCGGGCTAGAAATCTAGTGGGAAGAGGGTGTTTAGCATTTTTTTCTCATCTCTGGGATGATAGTGTGGAGTCCCCATCTATTAAGTCAGTTCCAGTAGTTTCAGAGTTTCGAGAGGTGTTCCCAGCGGATTTTCCTGGTATGCCTCCGGACAAGGATATCAACTTTTGTATTGACCTGGAGCCGGGAACTCGCCCAATTTCCATTCCTTCATATCGAATGGCTCCAGCAAAGTTAAGGAAACTTAAGACTCAGCTTCAAGAACTCCTAGATAAGGTATTTATCCATCCCAATGCTTCGCCTTGGGGTGCTCCGGTATTGTTTATAAAGAAGAAGGATGGTAGTATGCGGATGTGCATAGATTATAGGCAGTTGAACAAGGTTACCATCCGGAATAAGTACCCCTTACCCCGTATGGATGATCTATTTGACCAGTTACAGGGTGCGTTGGTGTTTTCGAAAATTGACTTGAGGTTAGGGTATCATTAGTTGAAAATTAGGCCCTAGGATATGCCTAAGACTGCTTTTTGGACTCGGTATGGGCATTATGAGTTCTTAGTGATGTCGTTTGGGTTGAATAATTCGCCGAAGACATTCATAAGTTTAATGAATGGGGTATTTAAGTCATATTTGGATTCTTTCGTCATTATTTTTATTGACGATATTTGATTTACTCCAAGAGTAGGGAGGAGCATGTTGAACATCTCTGGGTTGTGTTAGAGATATTGAGACATCAAAAGCTTTATGCGAAGTTCTCCAAGTATGAATTTTGGTTGACTTTAGTTGCGTTCTTGGGGCATGTAGTGTCAAAAAAGGGGGTGATGGTAGATCCCCAGAAAATTGAGGCAGTCAAGAGTTGGGTCCGGCCTAGCTCTATGACTGAGGTGAGGAGTTTTGTTGGGCTCGCAGGTTACTACCGGAGGTTCGTCAAGGATTTTGCATTTATTGCTACTCACTTGACAAGGCTAACTCAGAAAGAGGTACTGTTTGTGTGGTCCGACAAGTATGAGGAGAGCTTCCAAAAGCTTAAGACACTTCTGACCACAGCTCCTATTTTATCCTTGCCGGTTGAAGGTAAAGACTTTATTGTTTACCGTGATGCTTCACATTCAGGCTTGGGTGTTGTGTTGATGCAAGATAGGAATGTGATAGAATATGCTTCTAGGCAGTTGAAGGTTCACGAGAGGAACTATCCAACTCATGATTTAGAGTTGGTAGCGGTGGTGTTTGCACTCAAGATTTGGAGACACTATCTCTATGGTGTCAAGTGTGAGGTGTTCACTGATCATCGTAGTCTGCAACATGTTTTCACTCAGAAGGACTTTAATGCAAGGCAGAGAAGGTGGATGGAGTTGTTATAGGACTATGATGTGACTATTCAGTACCATCTGGGTAAGGCTAATGTGGTGGCAGACGCATTGAGCTGGAAGACAGTTAGCATAGGCAGTTTGGCTTGTTTGGGGGTGTCCAAACGACAATTAGCAAGGGAAATTTAGGCATTGGAGTCCAAGTTCATGCACTTGGGTATTTCAGAACGAGGTGGGGTATTGGCTAGTGTTGAGGTTAAAGCCACTTTCATAGAGGATATAAAGGCCAAGCAGTTTCAGGATCCGCAACTGAATAAGCTACGAGTTAAGGTAATATCTGGGGAGTCCAGGGATGCCATGTTGGATGCTAGCGGGGTACTAAATTTCAGAGGGAGGATTTGTGTTCCTCGGGTTGATGATATAATACCGAATATTTTGGCAGAGGCCCATGGTTCACGATACTCAATTCATCCAGGTGTGACTAAAATATACAGAAATTTGAGACAGCTTTACTGGTGGCCTGGGATGAAGAGGGACATAGCTAATTTTGTGTCAAAGTGTCAGAATTACCAACAGGTAAAGTATAAGCACCAGAGACCTGCAGGACTACTTAAGAGATTGCCCATTCTAGAGTGGAAGTGGGAGAGAATAGCCATGGATTTCGTAGTGGCTCTTCCCAAGACTTTGGGGAAGTATGACTCAATTTGGGTCATTGTTGATAGGCTGACTAAGTCAGCTTATTTTATTCTGGTCAGGGTAGACTACAATTTGCAGCAATTGGATAAGATCTACATGAAGGAGATCGTGAGATTGCATGGAGTACCACTGTCCATTATTTCAGACAGGGGTACACAGTTTACCTCTAAGTTTTGGGGTAAGTTGTATTAAGAGTTGGGTAAACAACTCACTTTTAGTACAGCCTTCCATCCTCAGACTGATGGTCAGCCGGAGAGGATGATCCAGGTGTTGGAGGACATTCTGAGAGCATGTGTGATTGACTTCGGGGGTCATTGGGACCAGTTCCTACCATTGTGTGAATTCTTGTACAACAACAGCTACCACTCCAGTATTGACATGGCACCATTCGAGGCATTGTATGGGAG
Source organism: Jaltomata sinuosa (assembly GCA_003996215.1). NCBI lineage: Eukaryota > Viridiplantae > Streptophyta > Magnoliopsida > Solanales > Solanaceae > Jaltomata > Jaltomata sinuosa. The sequence continues at coordinate 75,042 of QJPP01002915.1, forward strand.
AGGTTGTAGATCACCGATTGGGTGGTTTGAGGAAGGTGATGTAAAGCCCCTGGGCATAGACTTGGTAAGGGAGGCGCAAGAAAAGGTAAGTGGCATTCAAACCAAGTTACTTGCTGCCAAGGGTAAGGGTTCAAGTTAATACTCTTGGAAGGATGTTAAGGCACCAAGAGTATCCGCTAACTCGTGGTTGCCCGGGCTTATTTGAAAAACTAACTTGTGGACTAACTTTTGAAAACGAGATCGATTTATAAAACATCTTATTTTTATAAAGAAGATTGATTTTATAAAGACAATATATGGAAGAGTTCATTTTTATACATAGGGAAAACAGAGTTGACATTTAAAGAACAACAGTAATTAACATAAAAAACGTTTAAACAAAAATTTCGATTTCGTTTGGGGATAATTTAGCTAAGTTTTACCAAGTCGGTCCAAATTATACAATTAAACTAATCAACTAAGTAAGAATACATAATTTAAAATATGTTAATCCTGTCCTAATACTAGTGTATGAGTCCCTCTTTAGGCCCATCGCGGATTTCTGATTTGGACTTAGTCCAATTCTTCAGTTTTTCATCCCTTTGGGAAACTGCTACTACTGAATTTTATGGGCTTGGCCCATTTCACTTTGTTCAGTCCATTTGGACTTCTGCTAATCATCTCCCCATTTCTCCACTGCTACTGATGAGGCTGACTTAAACAATTTTAGCCATTTTGGGCTTGCTCATGCCGGACCATCAAGTAGTGTTGGGCTTAAGCCCAACTGGAAAATGCAATGGGACTTTTGGGAGTCCAATTGGACTCCGCCGGATTTCACACATAGAAAAAAAAGTAAAATAAATAAATATTAGTATATATTTTAACCAGATTAAGCAAAAACAGTAATTTAAACAATGTAGATTTCACACTTAAGAGAAATATACGCGGATTTTTATACCAAATTAAGCACGTGAAATAGGGACATTCATACAATAGAATCACTAATTTTATCATTAAGACATATACTTTATAAGACTTAGGCATTTTCAAACACTTATAGAGGCTAATTATTCTCCAGAAATCATAAGGGGGGAGGAATTGGTTCAAGCAAAATATATATACTCATATGCACAAAAATGGTATCACATAGACATAAGGCACATATTCAACACTTTTGATCATATCTAGTCACTTTCAACACTTAAATTTAAACATAGATGGCAGATTCCAGATAATTTAAGCAAAAGGACTAGTTAAAGAACCTAATTTAGAAATCACATATTAATCACTGACAAATCAAGCAGGCTGGACAGGTATTTAACACTGATTGCTAGTATAACTCATAGGTAATCACTCAAGAACACAAAGGAGGGGTATGTGAAAGAGCTATTAACATGATATAGGCCTAAATTATCTCATGGTCCATACAGGTAACATGTAGAGCAAACAGGGAAGTGGTCATCTTGATGAAGATGAATCAGAGGAACCTACAGGGGTGAGGAACATGTCACAAGGAGGCATGCCTCACCTCTAGTTCTCTTCCATGATAGAACTTACACACACAACAATCATGGAGTTTAGATTCTTAAAACCTTAGACCTAAACAAATTCTAATCACATAACAACCATCTAGTATGCTAAAATTATTTCAAGAGAAGGGAGGACAGGAACAGGGTAATAGATAAAAAAAATGAGGGAAAGGGGATGAGAGTTGAATAGGTCTAAAACATATAACATCTTCATATAGCAAACAAAGAAACATAACAGTCTTGGAGCTTTAATAGGTCACAATGTTCTACAAGCATTACTAGACACCAATTCAAGCATAAGAAGATAACATCAAAACCTAACTAGTTCATATGCATCACTTAGTCATTTCAACATTAGCAAAACAGTGAAAAGGTAAAGGGAAGAGGAAAATCATGATTACTGTTAACCAAAGGGAAGTAGGGAGGGGGTTTGAACATTTTTCATCAACAAACCAATAGGCAACATGTGCTCATGCTATACTTAATCAAACCAACAAACTTATGAGAAGAAATCAGGACTCAAAGATGACCCAAACATCATCCTAAATGATACTTATAGTTCAAACATGTAGATTGATACCACATAGCAAGAAACAGTAGGAAAAGGAAGAAAAAACCATTTAAAAGCAAGTTCAAATCTAAGGGTAAATAGGGTAGGGGTTAAACATGCTCAAATGAATTAACAAATATGAAAATTTGTACTCAAATATATATATACTACACAGTTTACTTAAGAACCAACTAAACCATAGACAATCAAGGTTTAAAAACTAACCTAAGCATCACCCCAAGTATAGGAGAGTAAGGCTAACAGTTCATACATAGTTAAGACAGTAAAGAGGAGAAAACAAGTTCAACAAAGAGAAAGACTAAGCTTTTCATGAACAAAATCAGCCTTAAATTCTAGCAACAAATTCATGCTCAAGTTTCTGGCATTTAATCATCATATAGGTCGAACACAGGCTAATGAAATCAAAGGGTTTATACAGGGGAAGGGAAAACAAGTTTAAAAATCATCACAAACAGCCATGAGAAAAATATATCAACACTTAATCAATACATATATGAAATATCGGTTTAGGCAAAGTTGGTAAGCCAATAAGAACATGATTATTAAGAGGGGTTGGGGAACAAACAAGGATCAAAACCAAACATTTTTATAAACAAAGTCAGACAGATTTAACATCATTTAACAACAATCTAGGCTCAAATTTATGCTCATACTCACTGTTTAAACATAGTCCAACAGAAACAGTGAAACACCACATTTATAACACAAGATATCTACTCAAAATCATCACAATATTAATCTAATATTAAACACATATTTTAATGCTAGAAACAAGACCAGAACCAGATTTCATCACAGTTTAAACATTATAGAAGCAAAATAAAAATGAAAATAGTAAAAGGGAGAGGGTAAGAGGTTACCTTTTTTGGGGCAGCAACTCGGGCTTCGAACCTCACCGAAAAAGCTTGCCACCACCGGAGTATGACCCAACCCTTTTTAGAACTCAAATTTTTTAGTGTTTCCTTCCCCAACAGCTGACTGGTTTAGTGAGGTTAGAGAAATGATTCTCCATAACCCCCACTATTTCCCCAAAATCAGCTCCTTTTCATGCAGCTATGGGGGTATTTATAGGAAATTTCGGGTAAAAATGAGGGGGAACCGGAGGGGGTTTTGGGGATTTTGCTGAGGAATTCAAATTCCTCAGCTGGAGCAACGTTCACAGCAATAACTTGTATGACATTGTACAAGTTTTACGGATTTCGCGGAAGGGGGTGACACCTCATCACTTCTCAAAGCTTCTGGGTGAAGCCAGCACATCTTTAATGGGGAATTTGGACGGAAATTGGGAATTTTAATGAGTTTTGGGGATGGTGAAGCTGGGTTCAACATTTACAGCTGCTAGACGTTAGGGTTGTACTTGTTTTCATCATTTGTTAGACAAAAAAAGAGAGAGGAGAGAGGATTGAGGCCACGTACCCCTTTTCTGGTACCTTCGTGTTACAATCTTCATGTCGAGCACATGATTTGTACGGGGGAGATGAAGATTTGAAGGGATAAGATGGGCAAAAGGAGTTTGTTTGGTTTCTCTGTTGAAGGTGAAGGGGAATAAGGGAAAGTGGAGTATAAGGGGTGAGTTGGGGCCGGGCTAGAGCGGGTCGGGTCAGCAGGCAAATATAAGGAGTGGGCTGAAGGTGTTAGTGGGTTGGCGGGTTGAGCATTTGGGTAATTCTGTTGGCCCAATTCGGCTGATGAGGGAGGGTTGTAAGGGTGTTTAAAGTTTGGCCACATTTGCAAAAATGTGGCCACTTTAGGTTTAAGGAGGTAGCCAAATTACGAATAAATTGATGAAATTCAGCTAGAATTTAAATGATTTAAGGAATTAGGCTAGTATTGGAATATAGACAAACTAATTACAATCAATTCTTGAGCTCATTTAACTTAAACAAATTGAAATAATTATTGAATTTAACACTTAATTACCTCTTTAACAATTACGAAATTAATTTATTCAATTAATTTCTCATTTGAAATAACTTGGAGAAAAATCAAGTGTTTAATCTTTAAAAGGACCTTTTTTATGACACTAAACTCTAAAATAGTTCTTTTAGTAAGCTTATATAAATTTCACATAATTAAATATCAAAAATATAAATTATTACTCAAAAGTATTATAAAGCTGATTTGAAAATGATTTACCCCTTTTTACAAGACAATTATTTCAAAAATTGTTTAAAATTCAACAAGCCTCAAGATTAATTCGTAATGCGGAGGATAAAAATTAGGCCTCAACAGTTTCCCCTTCCTTTGGATAGGGTGAGTGTAATGAACCCTGGGCAAAGGGAATTGACGTTCCCAATTTTATCCAATCACACGTCCATCTTCAGGAAGCGATTGGTTTTAGCACGAATTTTAAGGAGTTATGGACAAACTCTGGCATCGAGTTTCCTACATATCTTAGGTTACATGAGAACTCAAGCCACTTGTAGTTCAAGATGCTTGATTTTATGCACGATTTTTGAGGAATTCCAAACTTTCCCTATTTCAAAGTACGGAGAGATCGGAAAGCTGGGGAGTAGGAGGATTGGGGGATTTAGGAATGCAGCCAAGTTTTCATCATAGAGACCGCCTACATATCCCAGGACTCAGGGAATCAGGCTGCTTGTAGTTCGACTCAATCGGTGGAAAAGCTAATCTTTATGTTAAGACGACTTTTGGCTCGGGATGAGTGATGAATAAGTTGAGCTATAGAAAAGAGGCTTGTAACTTTCAACTATGAATGTGATGCACTTCACACCCATAAGTAAGATTTTCCTGGACATAATTTCCAAAGCTCGAGGTGTATCGCCACTCGGATTTGAAAGGAAAGAATATTGCTTCCAATGCGGGTTCAGAAAATACCCTGGATGCGAAACCAAGACCCAAAGATAGGAAATACCCACATGCCTTCTGATAGGGGTATGGTTTGATAGTGGTGGTGAGTTGTTCCTCAGTTCGCATCCAAAGAGTTTGAAGTCCCTCTCCGGGTTGTGTCACAAGTTGCTGCTAAGAAAACGTTTCACGTTGTGATGCATCCTTTTTGGTATAGTCCGCACCTGTGGTTTTGCTTTTGAGAATTTCATCCTTCTCGGATGCTCTCGACAATATCTCGAAACCCAATGGTTAGTAGTAACAGAATTCAGCAAGGAGAGATAGCTTTGTACCTCATTTTCCTTTATCTGTTGTTTCTTGAGGAAGATGACATCCTTTCCTGTCTATGTTTTAGGAAATGGCCGGTTCCATGACAGTCAAACGTAATAGCCTTCTTGGCTATTGGATAATATTGCTTGTGTAGCAATTTTTGAATGATGACGGCCTTCTTGATTGATTAAGGGCATTCTCTTGAATGTGATAGCCTTCTTGGCTTTTGGCAGTGGTATTTTGCATATGTCTTTGTGGTAGATCTTGCGTATCTTCCGCATCGACATGATTAACAAACACTTCTTGGATTGTCAGGATTTGGGTAATCTATCACATCATCCAACTTTGGATAGAGGCGGCTTACAGACGACTTTAATTTGCCAGCTTTCGAGTAATCTTGCACATTATCTGACTTTGGATAGAGGCGGCTTACAGATATCCTTTGAATCGCCAGTTTTTGGGTAATCCTGCACTTTTATCCGATCTTGGACGTGACGTGACTTACATATTTCCCTCGAATTATTATCCTTTGGTTAATCCTGCACAATATCAACGTGGATATGTCGCGGCTTATAGATAACCCTTGGACCATCCATTTTTGGTAGTCTTGCACTTTATCCAATTTCGAATATCGTTGCGACTTACGCGTTACCTTTGATCTGTAAATCTTCAGGTGATCTTGCACACTATCCGGTTTCAGTTATCATTGCGTCTTACAGATAGCTCTTAGTTCTGTCAAGTTTCGAGCAATCTTGCACACTATCCGATTTTGGATATCGTTGTGACTTATAGACGACTTTTGACCTTCAAATGTTGGAAAATCTGATTTATTGTCCGATTTGGGCAGAGACGACTTATAGATATCTGTCAAATAATATCCTTTGAACCTTGACAGCAGGTGGTATATAACAGCATCTTTCGGCGATTGATGCTTTAGAATAAAGGTGCATAAAATATCCTTGACGTCAGACTCCTCTGCCTTACGCAATATGGGACATAAATATGCTGGATGCCAGAGTTGGCATAATAAATGATAATGATATCCTCAATGTCAAACTCTTTTGCCTCACGTAATTTTGGATATAAGCATGCTGCATACCAGATTTGGCATAATGAATAAGGATAATAATAATGATATCCTGAATGTCAGACCCTTTTGTCTCACGTAATTTTGGATATAAGCATGTTGAGGTCAATCCCGCGCAGCTAGTGCGACTTGGGGATGCCTAATGAATGTCATCCTCTTTGAAGCCAGCTGGCAGAGGGACATAATCTTCGCAGGGGATGTGTGTCTGTGATATATGATGATGATGGTCTTCTTGACATGCAAATATGAATGGCCTTCTTGGCATGGTCCTCGTGACATGGAAATATGAATGGCCCTCTCGGCATGGTCCACTTGACATGGCCCTCTCGGTATGAAAATATGAATGGCCCTCTTGGCATGGTCCTCTTGACATGGCCCTCTCGGCATGATCCTCTTGACATGGAAATATGAATGGCCCTCTCGGCATGGTCCTCTTGACATGAAAATATGAGTGGCCCTCTCGGCATGGTCCTCTTGACATAGAAATATGAATGGCCCTCTCGGCATGGCCCTCTCGACATACAAATATGAATGGCCCTCTTGGCATGCTCCTGCGATATGATGCCATACAATACGATGCAACATAATATAATATGATACAATGAGATATGTCATAATATGATGCGACACAATGTTATGCCAGGTGATGCAATATGGTGCAATGTGATGCAATGCAGCATGATGCAATGTGATGCAGTGCAGCATGATGCAAATGTGAATGGAAAAATGTGATGCCATACAGCATGATGCAACGTTAATGCATAATGCGATGCCATGTAGCATGATGTAATATCCCATAAGGAAGTCATCAAAACATCACCTTTGGCCTTAATATCGACTCCTTTGTGGGTAACTACGCTCAAGGCAAATGGTTAGCAGGCACAGTGTCGCTTTTATCAGCGACTACAGTTAAGATTTGAAAGACTTTAAAGAGAGCGTCTATGAAGCTGATCAAAATAACTTTAAAAATGCGAGTGAAATGGTCGTGCCTGCTTTCAGGGAGAGCCATGAATACCATTTTTTGGACATTGTATGTTCAGGGTGATCCCTGTCTTGCTTGGCATTGGTGGGGAGTGTTGTTGCTCTTTGTTCGGTGCCCCTAATTTTGAAGCTGACCGAGATGTCCTGATCCCTTTTGGGGACTTAAGAACGTTGTCGAGTTCTCTTTATCTGGTAGTTTATGTGAACTACCAGAAAATTCGTCCGCTTTAGGGGATTTTGCCTCTTTGGCCTCTTCCTGTTGTTTTGGGATTTTCTCGCCAAATTTTAAAGCATCTGGTCTCGTTGCATTTCTTTGAATGCGTTGGATAACGCAGGACCGCTTTTTGATATACTTTTGGGGACAACCTCCATCCACAGAAAAATTGTTAGTTTTGTCGAAACTGGCCTGTGTTGACCTCCTTCGATCTTCTGCTCTTGGTTCTGTCTTCTCTGTATACTTTCCAATCTTGGGTACTTGTCACCCTCGACTCTCCCTGGACCAAGGTAGACATAAGACAAAATCACATTAAAGGAGTAAAACTAATCTTTGTAAATATTTTTCAAACAAGCTCTTTGGAAAACCAAGGGTTTTTAAAAAGGAGATGATTTGGAAATGTCTTTGCATGTCATGTCATAAACTAGTTCAATGAATGTCCTTTACTTGAGGTCTTGACATTTCGGACATACTGCTGGCGGACTATAGAGGTCCTTCGGCGTCCTAGCTGGGGAACTTGAAAGATGATTTTCAAGAAATGTGTCACAGCCGGGGATTAATCCATATAGGACTGGGGATTTCATTGAAGTAGAATCTGATCTCTCGGTGCTGGGGAATTCCTCAGAGCTTAATGTTGGACTCTTGAATGAAGCTTGGCGGAAATTTTGGGATCCTTCTCAAAATTTCTGTCCCAGTTAAAGGTTTCTTAGCGGATTTTATTCCTTCCGGCAAGAGACTTGAGACTCTGTGGGGATCGCGAGTTTCTTTCTCGGTATCTGCTTTGGTTGATCTTTGGCATACTCTGCATTCTTGCTGGGGAACTCTTCGGAGTCTAATGCTCTTCGTCTTCTAAATTTTTTATATTCCTTTCACAAAAATTCTGCCCCAGTTTCCATTTCCTGGGCGATACGGATGAACCATTGTGGAATTTGCGTATCTACAAGCATCCTCTTGTCTTATTGGCAACGACCTTCATCTTCTGAATTTTTTAGATTCCTTTCTCAAAAATTCTGCCCCAGTTTCCATTTCTTGGGGTGATATGACCGAACCATTGTGGCTCCTACGTATCCCGTTGAGGCAGGAATCAGGTCAAACGTAGTTCCCACACTTATAGTGGGAGATTATTGGAAATAATTAAAGGGATGATCAAGGCCGACAAAGGCAGTCTACGTATCTCATTCTTGAGAATTTAGGTCAATGTAGTTCGTACGGGGAAAGATAGATTTTCCTAAGGGGTTGACCGAGGCCGACACAGGCCGCCTACGTATCTCATTCTTGAGAATTCAGGTCAAACGTAGTTCGTTCAAGAGGATAGGGATGTTTTAAGCTATTACAAAGCATAAAATGATTACAATCAGGAAATGCGATTACAGGGAAATGAAATTAAAGGACAACTATCCCTAAAAAAAGTATCTCTTCACAGCATCGGAATTGATCAGTTTGGTCCACACTTGACCGTCCATTTCGGATAGGATCAGAGCTCTTCCAGATAACACTTTCTGGATGACATACGGGCCTTGCCAATTGGGTGCAAACTTTCCTTTGTATTCCTCCTGATGGGAAAAAATGCGCTTGAGAACCAGTTGTCCTACGGCAAACATGCGATCTCTCACTCTTTTGTTGATTGCATGAATCATTCTTTGCTGGTACAACTGACCATGGCATACGGCACTCATCCTTTTCTCATCAATAAACATGAGTTGCTCGTGACGGGCACAAACCCATTCCTCATTGTTCACTCCGGCTTCTCTAATGATCCTAAGAGATGGTATTTCAACTTCCGCAGGTATCACTGCTTCCGACCCATACACCAATATATAAGGGGTTGCCCCGGTCGAAGTCCTGACGGTCGTTCAGTATCCCAATAAATCATAAGGCAACATCTCATGCCAAGATCGGTGATGGTCGACCATTTTTCTCAAGATCTTCTTGATATTCTTGTTGGCGGCTTCCACAGTTCCATTCATTTGTGGCCGGTATGCGGTTGAATTATGGTGAGTGATCTTGAATTGCTCACATATTTCTTTCATCAAATGGCTGTTCAGATTTGTTCCGTTTTCGGTAATAATTGACTCGGGGATCCTGAATCGACAGATTAGGTTATTTTTAACAAAATCGGCTACAACCTTCTTGGTCATAGACTTGTAAGAAGCAGCTTCTACCCACTTGGTGAAGTAATCAATAGCTACGAAAATGAATTTGTGTCCATTTGAGGCAAATGGCTCGATGGGACCAATGACATCCATGCCCCAGGTTACAAAAGGCCAAGGTGCGCTCATTGCATGAAGATCGCTAGGTGGTACTCGAATCAAATCTCCGTGGATCTGGCACTTGTGATATTTTTGTACGAACTTGCTATAGTCATTTTCCATGGTCATCCAAAAGTATCCAGTTCTCGCAATATTCTTGGCTAGGGTAAACTCATTCATGTGGGGACCATGCACTCCAGCGTTTACCTCTTCCAATAGTCTTGTGGCTTCAACTAAATCAACGCATCTTAAGAATCCAAGGTCCAAAGTCCTCCTATACAAAATTTCTCCATTTAGGAAAATGTTGTTGGCCATTCGATGAATGGTTTTCTTTTGGTTGGCGGTCACATCTTCGGGATAAACTCCAACTTCTATATACCTCTTGATATCATAATACCATGGTTTTCTGTCTGATTCTGCTTTGACTTGCGCACAGTGCGCAGGTTGTTCTTTGAGACCTATTATCAACGGATCGATATAATTCTAATCGGGATGTTGAATCATGGAGGATATGGTTGCCAAAGCATCGGAAAACTCATTCTGAATCCTTGGTGTATGCTTGAATTCGATCTTCCTGAATCTCTTGCACAAACTTTGAACCATCTTCACATACGACACGATCTTGGGGTTCTTCACAGCCCATTCACCTTGAACTTGGTGAATTAGCAAATCGGAATCACCTATGACCAAAAGTTCTTGGACATTCATATCAATAGCTAGTTGGATACCGAGAATACAAGCTTCGTACTCGGCCATGTTGTTAGTGCACGGGAAATGGAGTTTGGCTGTCTCCGGATAGTGGTGACCAATTTCTGATACCAAGACTGCTCCAATTGTCGAACCTTTGAAGTTGACCTCTCCATCGATGAACAATCTCCAACTGGGGTATGACTCAGCAATATCCTCACCTACGAACATAATCTCTTCATCGGGGAAGTAAGTTTGGAGAGGTTCATAATCTTCATTAATCGTATTTTCTGCTAAATGATCTGCTAAGGCCTGTCCCTTGATTGGTTTTTGAGTCGCATATACGATGTCGAACTCACATAACAATATTTGCCATTTGTCCAATTTCCTCGTAGGCATGGCCTTTTGGAATATGTACTTCAAGGGTTCCATTCTGGAAATGAGATATGTTGTATAGGACGACAAATAATGTCTCAACTTCTGAGCGACCCAAGTCAAAGCACAACAACTCTTTTCTACAAAGTATAAAGAGCCTCGCACGGAGTGAACTTTTTACTCAAATAATAAATCGCTCATTCTTTCTTTCTAGTTTCATCATGTTGTCCCAGGATACATTTGAAGGCATTTTCTGAAACCGATAGATACAGCAATAATGGGCTCCCTTCTATTGGAGGAACCAATATTGAAGGACTGGACAAGTAGTCCTTGATACGATTAAAAGCTTGCTGGCACTCCTTGGTCCAACCAGTCGGTGCATCTTTCTATAATAACTTGAAAATGGGTTCACAAATAACCGTTGATTGAGCTATAAATCGACTAATATAATTCAACCTTCCCAGAAAACTCATGACTTCTTTCTTGGTCTTCAGGGGAGGAAACTCCTGAAATGCTTTAACCTTCTAAGGGTCGAGCTCGATTCCCCTTCTACTGACTATAAAACCCAACAATTTTCCAGCTGGCACCCCAAAAGCACACTTTGCGGGATTCAGCTTTAGGTTGTATTTTCGCAGGTGGTCAAAAAACTTCCTCAAAATGGGTCAAGTGATCCGAACTCTCACGGGATTTGACAATCACGTCATCCACGTATACCTCGATCTCTTTATGAATCATGTCATGGAAAATGGTTGTCATGGCTCGCATATAAGTAGCACCCGCATTTTTGAGACCAAATGGCATCACTCGGTAATGGTAGATACCCCAGGTGGGTGATAAAGGCTATTTTCTCCGCATCTTCCTCATCCATTAAGATCTGATGGTATCCAGAAAAACAATCCATAAATGACTGTATTTCGTGCTACGCGCAGTTATCGATAAGGATATGGATATTGGGCAATGGGAAGTTGTCTTTAGGACTGGCCCTGTTCAGGTCTCGATAATCGACACAGATTCTGATCTTCCCATCTTTCTAAGGAACTGGGACGATATTGGCCAACCAAGTCAGATACTTTGTAACCCCTACCACTCCAGACTAAATCTGTTTGGTAACTTCTTTCTTGATCTTCAGACTTAGATCTGGCTTGAACTTTCGAATCTTCTGCTTGATGGGATAAAACCCTGGATTAATAGGCAGCTTGTGGGAGACTATGTATGTGCTTAGCCCTGGCATATCGTTGTAGGCCCAAGCAAATATGTCAATGTATTCTTGGAGCAATATGATAAGTTCTCTTTTCTGTGTTTCTATCAAATGGACACTGATTCTGGTTTCTTTGACTTCTTGGTCGTCTCCTAGATTGACCGTCTCAGTTTCCTCTAGATTAGGCTTTTCTCAGTTCTCAAAGTCTTTTAATTCCTCTGTCAAGTCTTCGGGAACCATAGTTTCCTCGTCATATTCCTCGAAATCATCATCACCTAGCTCTGTTTGTTCGTTAAACCCTTGACATGACATGACAGTGGCAGGTTTTAACTTATTATTACTGAAACCAAAACAAAACGGGTTAGATAATAATAAGAAAATAAAAATAAATCTTTAAACGGCGAATATTTTCAAAATAAGGAGGCTTTCATTTGAAATTCGTAAATATTTACAAACTATGGCTACAACCTACATGAATGTAGGTTCATGCCTTTTAGAAAGCAGTAAACAATACGAGGAAATTTAAAACATAAAGGGCGGGTTGCGGAGCCTCATCCGGACCGTCGCCGAATTTTATAAAACAAAGTCTTTGTCTACCCAGCTGAGTGGAGAGTAGCCAAGGGAGTGGCGACCCAGTTTTGCAACTCCTCGCCGGGTTTGAGGTTCCTGGTTGTGGTTGTTTCGGGAGCTTCTTCCACGATAGCATCACACTTCTCAAACAGATCCCCTATTCCATCCTCCAACCCATCGCTTAGGGGACTGATGCGTACCGAGAATGATTGATACAAATGAGGAAAAGGCTTGGGCAGTCCTGACCTCTTCTTTTCTTTGTTGTTGGCTTCACCTGCTTGGATCACATACCCCAATCCGTGCTTGCTCAACTGTCCAGGGATACTTAAAGGTTCGATCCGACCGTTAGAGTTCCTTCCTAGCCCTGTGCCTGGTTCATAACCACACCTCAGCATTATGGTCGCAAGCATCTTGTAAAATGGGAGGCATAGGAATTTGAGGATCCAGGTCCTCTTCTGTGGTATTCATAATTTCCACCATGTAGAAGTCACTCTGTCACGACCCAATTTCTCAAGTCATGATGGCACCTACAATCCCCCAGTAGGCAAACCAATTCCCGTAGCCCAGAACGGTTAGTAATGGGCTACTACCTAACCAAAATGCACCAACAAGCAGAAATAAGCAAAAGCAAAACTCGAATATAAATACATAAAGAAAACTACACCAACCCCAAGACTTGGTATCGATAGTACAGAAGCTTCTAATAGAATACAACTGCTAGAAGTAACAAAATGATAAGTACAACTGTCTCCGAATATACAAAGAGTAACAGTACAACAGATGAGATGTAGACAAGCCCCGACCATCAGGCGCTCACCCTAGTCTCGAAGGTCCAAAAGCTGCACGAGTCTCCAATGCGTTCAACAGCAAAAGCTCAGCTAATATCTGCACCAAAAAAGTGCAGAAGTATGGTATGAGCACCAAAAACATGGGTACTCAGTAGGTATCATCGGCTGACTGAGCGCATATAAGATATAAAAGCAGTAAGTAACAGATAGCAAGAAAGCAGTCACTGAAGCAATAAGCAAGGCACAAGGAGCTAGCACAGATCATCCATAACCAAGAGCTTCAAGTAACACATGCTAGCATAAAGATACAATTACATAGAATCACAGGTGAAGGAAAGGAGAACAACCTGGAGTCCTTGCACAATAATATAAGTAAGTAGAGAGAGAGTTGAGAAAATGGTGGTATACCGGTAACCTCAAGTGGAAGGAAAAGACGGAGAGCAGTCTAACATACTCAAAATGGAATCAACCAGTATAAGGAAATCATAACACCAATCCAATCATATGATAGCATAACCAGGGAATCACCTCACAAGTACAATTCTAGAATGAAATAACTAGGCCACAATAACCGAGAGATACCACTCAGCTTCCCACAATAATAGAACCAGAGTCTCACACTCTGCTCAGAAGGACACACAAAAGTGCCTCAATAAGATAGGACTCTAAAGCTCTCTCAATAACCAAAAATCCCACAACCAAAGACTCAACAGGCTAGCCATCACTAATCTTTCAAGAACCGGGTGCCAAGACAAGCTCTAAGTAAAAACAGGAGAAAATATAGTCTACCTACAGTCCCAACGGCCGCCCATACAATCGAGGAACACAATCAAGTGAAAACAAACCCTCCGGCATCCCATACTACCGGAGCGTACACTGAACACACAACAAACAAGGGTGGAATCCAATGCATGATATGATATGATGTGAAATAGAACCTCTGTATGTACCTCCTCCGGTGCCAATCAGGCCCAGCAGGAAGGTTCTATGGAAGGACTCAGCATGTATACCTCTACTCCACCGTACACCCTTCCCTATAGCGCACGCAGCCCGAAGCCCCAGGCCCAGAGCGGCAAGGTCCATGGAGGTCCCCGACCCCATACTAAAACTCAGTATCAAGATATGTCATCCGAAAGCAAGTCCGGGATCAAGATAGAGACCCAGTCTCAAGTATTCATGCCCAGACCCCGTCTAGGACTAAAGTAGTAGAAAATGCCTCAAAAACCCCTCCAAGGGTGCCCGGGCGTAATCGGGTCTAAAACTGTAGTAAATCAAGTCTAGTGCTCCACCCCGTAGAGACTAGTATCAGTAATAAAATCAAGTCTGGTGCTCTGCCCCGCAGAGACCAGTATCAGTAATAAAATCAAGTATGGTGCTCTGCCCCGCAGAGACTAGTACCAGTAATAAAATCAGTGCAAAAACATCCAAAAATCTTCTTTTCTATCAACAATAGTACTAAAAAGGGGCTCCCAGGGCCATGCAAATTTAGGAAAACTGTCAGTAGTGGCTCACAGCCAAAACTGTAGTAAAACATGCAGGAGAAAACCTTTTTCATGGATGATATGCTCGCACACAAATATAAAAGTAGCCCAACGGCTCACAACAAGTCCTATCAGCCCTGCACAGGCCCAATAGCTACTCAGCAGACATAACCAGCCTAAAAGGATAATCTCTATGTTTGGGACTCGCGGACATTCCCAAATAGCCCACCATCTATGTTCCATAGTCAATACAAGGCCACACAGGACCACAAAGGTAATATACATTACTACGCGAATACTACAAATAATGTATGAAATAGACGGACGAAAGACGGACAAGGTCTGGGGTACCAACCTATAACAACCCATCCAAGGATGCTAATTAATGCAGTTATAGCCTATATACGCAGAGTCTAGATAGGGAAAAACCATAACCTACCTGTCATCCAATGACTAGCTGCGGGAATGGCTTCGTCCAGACTCGAACAGCTCCAGGAAGCTCTGAATCACACAAAACAAATACTTTCAACTGAAGTCCCAAAGGCGTCTTTATGAAGCCTAACCAACCAAGGTAATGGAACAATTGCTAGAATCGACGAGGCTGCAAGAACGAGCCATAGCCATTTGATAAGGTGTTAATGCCACACTCACGACCAGCCAACTCTAAAGCATAAAATGAGGCCAATAACAATAAGAAATGGTAGCTAAATCCAACAATAATACGTTAACCACATCTCCAAGGAGCGACGAGCTCCCGAGGCACTATTTCAAGGCATACTTCACGTTTGTCCCATCCAATCACTATCGTATGAGATCCCAAAAAGAATGGCACAATTTCCCAATCCCTCCAGAACCTTACCACAACCAGAACACCACAACAATAACCAAACATAACAAGATAAAGGGGCTGTCCAAAGCCACAAATCCAAAATACCACTTCGTGGCTCAGAAATCCATAAAATAATACTAGAACATATAATAATGAAGGAGGGTCGTAGGGGAGAGATTTCCTTGACAAAAATATTCAATATCTCAAGATTAACAACCTGCCTCCTTGCAAGAACAACAAACAGATCCAAAATCAACAAGAAACTACTACAAGATATCGGCAACAACAACTTTTCATAACTAGAAGCTTAAAATCTTGATCCAACAAATAGATAAGTATACGGGATCCATACCTCACCAAAATAACTCTATAGCTACTGCCAAATATTCAGAAAAAACCTATTGGCTCGTTGCATCAACACCCACGAAGATACGCCATGAAATCGATGGGGAAAACTATACCAAAATGACGAGCTCGCGACGTAGAGCAACTTCCGTTAAACTTCTGAATTGAAAGGATCAAAGTCCATGGATTATTTATGGACTTCCCTTCTGATTTTCTGAAGCTTTTGGGTGATTTTTATGAATTAAAACGAAGCTGGAACACCTTTTATAAAGCAAAACCGACTTAGGATGCGGGCCCCACATTGACGTGTCTGCTTGCGCAGTCTTACAAAAACGTGATTATCTCTCTATTCTAAAGTCGTATGGACAAACGGGTTAGTGCGTTGGAAACTAGACTCGTAGACCTTCGATTTGGTATATTGGGAACCCACTAACTCTTTATAGATATGGAGAAACACCCTAATACATTTAATCCAAATTTGAAGAGATTTCCTTAAAGGAATTTACAATAACTTTTTCCGACTTTTGTTTCGCAACTTGCTTGACTTCAAAACTCATCATACGACCATTTTGCGATTATAATACCTCATAACAAATCCTTCTTAATATATTAGACTCTATTAGTCTTACCCCAAAGGCACGGGTTACTTTAAACCTTCCAAACGGGCGAGGTGTTACACGAGGCATTTCTTTAACTCGAACTTTCATGTAAGGAATTCCTTTGACCTAGAACCTTGATTTAATTCTTTGATATTACCAAGAATGCTGACGGAAGTCAACGATTTCCAAAGTTGAATCTCTAAAACGAGGAACGTCCATAAAGACCAAACAAATGGCCCGGGCACCGAACTACCAGTCCCGACAAGCCATAAATGACTTAGGCCGCTACTAGTAAGCTCTAATGGTACAAGAAAGGCGAAAACGTGTAAATGACCAGAAGGGTCATTACATCATCCACTAGTAAAAAGACTTTCGTCCCCAAAAGTCAGGAAGGAAAAAAATACCAGAGATTTAAGGATAGCAGATACAACGCCCGCACTACTCTCTCAGACAACCCGGGTAACCTCCGCGACCGGACGGCACCCAATATAACAGAACCAAAGAAGGAAACCAAGCCTTAATTTCTTACTAGCCAAGCTAGATTTCAACCTCTAAAGATCTGCCAACCCAAACTGAACCTCAAGAATCTTAACCAAAAAGCACCTACACAACACCGAAACCAGAGCACCAAGCCTATCAACACACAAAACTCGAATCCTTAAAACCATACCAAGTTTACCAGAAAATCCATCAACCCAAATCTCTAACTCATGAACCTGATGTTCCGCAAAAGCCCTTTTTTATTTTTATTCTGAACTGAATCCTTTAGCACCACCAAAAGGAAGCTGCATACAAGCTGAACACTCAAACCACCCTCGAAGCATCAACTGATACATCGGAGATCCAGAGTTCCTGCTTATACTTTACCACGAACGAAGTCACCTATTGTACAAATGCGTTTTAAGCCAAGATATAGGCTACTAGCCTTTGCCATCCAAGATAACAACCCGTAGCATATCATTGAAACTAAAGTTACCTTCCTTGACTGAACACCAACCAACCAACGAATACTTTTGCTAACATCGAACTTGCTAACTGAACTGTGCCAAGTATGAATCAACTGAAAGTGAATGAACTAGGGCAACCTGCCCAAAAGACCCAAACCAAAACCACGATCCTGCAGGAAGTGTGGTAAGCCTACCACAAAGTCTATAACCATGAGCCAAGCTCCAAACTCTAGAAAACACTACTGCTACTCCGAACACTCGAACACCATTTGAATGTGAAATTGCCTTACGAATCTCACCTCAGGAAGAAGTCCACCATGCCACAAATATCAAGTCCAAACACCCCGGAGGCAAAGGAAAAAGGTGCCTGGGGTTCAAAGTTACCATCTAGCCATAGAAATTTTTGCATATACTTTCAACTCATTCCTTTGGCTCGAATCAACCGCTCTACTGGTTCTGCAAACAACCAACCACTTCGAAGCATATATCATAATGAACTTCTCGTCCATACTGGCCGAGTCTAACCAACACTAGAACCCCACATAAACAATAACTCCGGAGGAATCGATTAAACAAGCTTTCAAATCCTGGGCAAACGAATGGCTATTATCAGTCTCTACGTATCATCAGAGCTCAAAATAGCCTCGCTAGTCTTAACCCGCACAAGCTGACCACATAAAGCATACACCAGTGCTGAAGCTCAAACTTACGCCGCTGAGTCTGTCCAACCATGGTAGAAGAACCTCGTACTAACTAGAACACTGCTGAAATCTAGAATATCTCGCCTCTTGCAGAGGTTAGCCAACGACTAGGTGTCCAAGGCCAATAGCCGCATCCACAACTGAAGTAAAAGAAGCTATGTTGCCCGCACCCACTGCCTCCTGGCACTAGGATGCTGCAACCAAATAGAAACTACCACAAACCATACGATGTAACCTGCCAAGTTATGATTCTGAACACCGACTTTCAAAACTACCAACTAAAGCCTTGGTTGAACCAGGATGCTGCCAATGAACCCGTAAGAACCCAAGCCAACTAGGCCTGAATATGCAAATTGCCAACACCATAGTTGCTACTGAAATAAAAACCAATCGATGGAAAACCCACGGCAATGTGTAGACGGCTGGTTCGAATCACCAACACACAATCCCAAAGCAAACTTTCATCGCCACCTCAGGCAACTACGAGGACACAAAAACACATACAAAGGTTATCTCCCTTCTTTTTCAACTAAACAAAAATGCTTCCTTAGCACATACTAAACCTTACAAATACTTTCCACAATAAGAACCTGAAGCCATTACCTTACTACTCATAGCTACATGTCAAATTCAATAAGGCAGGAGAAGGATGGGCCGGATGCCCAACTCACTCGAAATGCTTACAAATATAACCCAACCACGAGGTTACGATCAACACTTAGTCGGAAGTGCTTAAAGTCAAGACCCAATCACGATGCCAACATCCAGAGCTCATCGAAAGAACTACAACCAAGATTCATTCCAACTGGAGCTAGGGATACAACCAAACACTCAACGGACCAGGAAGTGGAGGAGACTATGGGAACAACCCATATTCCTGCCAACCTCCTAAACTAATCAACAAAGAGGGTCGACTCTAGACACTCAGGAGACCAAACCAATCTATGCACACTAGCATAACCAATATCTCCCAACTAAGGTAAAATCTCAACTCTGGCCCAACTACCGGTAATACACCAAACCATCACACGGATCTCTAGCCAAGCTAGATAACAGGCTAGGCAACAACCATCTAGGATCGCCCAACAAGGGAAACCCAACCAAAAGTCCAGAATCACAATGAAACAGGGGTAACCCAACTAGAAATAGAATAACAAGAACTACCCACGAGCTACAACTCTGGGAAAACACCTCTCAAGGAAAACTTACCCCCATCCACTACTAAAGAATAAACAACCAATAAAATAACACATCGTTACTACAATTCGGGTAGCCAAACAACTTAAAAAAATAGAAGGTAGGCATATAAGAAAATAAACGACAGAAGGGATAGAATCGCAACGCGAGCAGGACTATCACAAGTTGAAGGTAGCAAAAGCCTAACCTGGAGCAAGGATATCAGGAACCTCTACCTCTGGCCCACAAAGAGGAGTATCAAGCTGATGGGATATAACTCTGGACTGAGTAGTCGAAACTAAAGGCCTAACCGGCCCTCGCCAGGGACAATATCTATAAAGGTAACCAATCTCTCCACAATGATAACAACCAGGCTGTCTGGGATACATAATCCTGGGGAAATTCCTAGCAAAGTGCCCATGCTCACCACACTAAAAACAGCCTATACCAGATGAAGCCCAATGAGAAAATCTTGCCTCATACTCCAATACCGACAGACAACCCTGCTGAAGAACTAGAAGCTCAACTATAACTGAAGCACCACTCACAGAACCAGGTACTGGAACACTCACCGGAGGACTCAGAGTCCTAGCAACGGTGTCCTGAAGCGCTGAGGTCGCTATAAATCCAATCGGAGGTTGGGCTGACCCCACACCCCCTATCTAGTACAGTAAACCCTCACTCTGGAGTCCTGGCGCTAACGAAAGAACTGAAGCAATAGGAACATAAGCCTTGGCACCAACCGCTATCGCATTCATCTGAGGAATTTTAGAATGAATGAACAACCGAAGTTTAAAAGTCAATAGAGCCAGGAATGCACGATGAGGAGCCAAGAAGATGAAATTTTTCCTAAAAATGCCCTATAGCCTCCCGCAGATAGGATACGGACGTCATCGTACCAATCTGTGAGACTCTACTTAGACACTTGCTTCTGTACCATGACACCGGTGAACCTAGAGCTCTGATACCAAGCTGTCACGACCCAATTTCTCAAGTTATGATGGCACCTACAATCCCCCAGTAGGCAAACCAATTCCCGTAGCCCAGAATGATTAATAATGGGCTACTACCTAACCAAAATGCACCAACAAGCAGAAATAAGCAAAAGCAAAACTCGAATATAAATACATAAAGGAAACTACACCAACCCCAAGACTTGGTATCGACAGTACAGAAGCTTCTAATAGAATACAAGTGCTAGAAGTAACAAAATGATAAGTACAACTGTCTCCGAATATACAAAGAGTAACAGTACAACAGATGAGATGTAGACAAGCCCCGACCATCAGGCGCTCACCCTAGTCTCGAAGGTCCAAAAACTACACGAGTCTCCAATGCGTTCAACAGCAAAAGTTCAGCTAATATCTGCACCAAAAAAATACAGATGTATGGTATGAGCACAAAAACCATGGGTACTCAGCAGGTATCATCGGCCGACTGAGCGCATATAAGATATAAAAGCAGTAAGTAATAGATAGCAAGAAAGCAGTCACTGAAGCAATAAGCAAGGCACAAGGAGCTAGCACAGAGATACAATTACATAGAATCACAGGTGAAGGAAAGGATAACACACCTGGAGTCCTTGCACAATAATATAAGTAAGTAGAGAGAGAGTTGAGAAAATGACGATATACCGGTAACCTCAAGTGGAAGGAAAAGACGAAGAGCAGTCTAACATACTCAAAATGGAATCAACCAGTATAAGAAAATCATAACACCAATCCAATCATATGATATCATAACCAGGGAATCACCTCACAAGTACAACCTTAGGATGAAATAACTAGGCCACAATAACCGAGAGATACCACTCAGCTTCCCACAATAATAGAACCAGAGTCTCACACTCTGCTCAGAAGGACACACAAAAGTGCCTCAATAAGATAGGACTCTAAAGCCCTCTCAATAATCAAAAATCCCATAACCAAAGACTCAACAGGCTAGCCATCACTAATCTTTCAAGAACCGGGTGCCAAGACAAGCTCTAAGTAAAAATAGGAGTAAATATAGTCTACCTACAGTCCCAATGGCCGCCCATACAACCGAGGAACAGAATCAAGTGAAAACAAACCCTCCGGCATCCCATACTATCAGAGCGTACACTGAACACACAACAAACAAGGGTGGAATCCAATGCATGATATGATATGATGTGAAATAGAACCTCTATATGTACCTCCTCCAGTGCCAATCAGGCCCAGCAGGCAGGTTCTATGGAAGGACTCAGCCTTTATACCTCTACTCCACCATATACCCTTCCCTCCAGCGGATGCAGCCCTAAGCCCCAGGCCCAGAGCGGCAAGGTCCATGGAGGTCCCCGACCCCATACTAAAACTCAGTATCAAGATATGTCATCCGAAAGCAAGTCCGGGATCAAGATAGAGACCCAGTCTCAAGTATGCATGCTCAGACCCCGTCCAGAACTAAAGTAGTAGAAAATTCCTTAAAAACCCCTCCAAGGGTGCCCGGGCGTAACCGGGTCTAAAACTATAGTAAATCAAGTCTAGTGCTCCGCCCCGCAGAGACTAGTATCAATAATAAAATCAAGTCTGGTGCTCTGCCCCACAGAGACCAGTATCAGTAATAAAATCAAGTATGGTGCTCTGCCCCGCAGAGACTAGTACCAGTAATAAAATCAGTGCGAAAACATCCAAAAATCTCCTTTTCTATCAACCACAGTACTAAAAACGGGCCCCCAGGGTCATGCAAATTTAAGAAAACTGTCAGTAGTGACTCACAGCCAAAACTGTAGTAAAACATGCAGGGGAAAACCTTTTTCATGGATGATATGCTCGCACACAAATATAAAAGTAGCCCAATGGCTCACAACAATTCCTATCTACCCTGCACAGGCCCAATAGCTACTCAGCAGACATAACCAGCCTAAAAGGATAATCTCTATGTCCGGGACTCACGGACATTCCCAAATAGCCCACCATCTATATTCCAGAGTCAATACAAGGCCACACAGGACCACAAAGGTAATATACATTACTACGCAAATACTACAAACAATGTATGAAATAGACAGATGAAAGGCGGACAAGGTCTGGGGTACCAACCTATAACAATCCATCCAACGATGCTAATTAATGCAGTTATAGCCTATATACGCAAAGTCTAGATAGGGGAAAACCATAACCTACCTGTCATCCGATGACTAGTTGCGGGAACGGCTTCGTCCAGACTCGAACAGCTCCAGGAAGCTCTGAATCACACAAAACAAATACTTTCAACTGAAGTCCCAAAGGCGTCTTTATGAAGCCTAACCAACCAAGGTAATGGAACAATTGCTAGAATCGACGAGGCTGCAAGAACGAGCCATAGCCATTTGATAAGGTGTTAATGTCACACTCGCGACCAGCCAACTCCAAAGCATAAAATGAGGCCAATAACAATAAGAAATGGTAGCTAAATCCAACAATAATACGTTAACCACATCTCCAAGGAGCGATGAGCTCCCGAGGCACTATTTCAAGGCATACTTCACGTTTGTCCCATCCAATCACTATCGTATGCGATCCCAAAAAGAATGGCACAATTTCCCAATCCCTCCAGCACTTTACCACAACCAGAACACCACAACAATAACCAAACATAACAAGATAAAGGGGCTATCCAAAGCCACAAATCCAAAATACCACTTCGTGGCTCAGAAATCCATAAAATAATAGTAGAACATATAATAACGAAGGAGGGTCGTAGGGGAGAGATTTCCTTGACAAAAATATTCAATATCTCAAGATTAACAACCTGCCTCCTTGCAAGAACAACAAACAGATCCAAAATCAACAAGAAACTACTACAAGATATCGGCAACAACAACTTTTCATAACTAGAAGCTTAAAATCTTGATCCAACAAATAGATAAGTATACGGGATCCATACCTCACCAAAATAACTCCATAGCTACTACCGAATACTCAGAAAAAACCTGTTGGCTCATTGCATCAACACCCACGAAGATACGCCATGAAATCGACGGGGAAAACTATACCAAAATGACGAGCTCGCGACGTAGAGCAACGTCCGTTAAACTTCTGAATTGAAAGGATCAAAGTCCATGGATTATTTATGGACTTCCCTTCTGATTTTCTGAAGCTTTTGGGTGATTTTTATGAATTAAAACGAAGCTGGAACACCTTTTATAAAGCAAAACCGACTTAGGATGCGGGCCCCACCTTGACGTGTCTGCTTGCGCGGTCTTACAAACACGTGATTATCTCTCTATTCTGAAGTCGTATGGACAAACGGGTTAGTGCGTTGGAAACTAGACTCGTAGAACTTTGATTTGGTATATTGGGAACCCACTAACTCTTTATAGATATGGAGAAACACCCCAATACATTTAACCCAAATTTGAAGAGAATTCCTTAAAGGAATTTACAATAACTTTTTCCGACTTTTGTTTCGCAACTTGCTTGACTTCAAAACTCATCATACGACCATTTTGCGATTATAATACCTCATAAAAAATCCTTCTTAATATATTAGACTCTATTAGTCTTACCCCAAAGGCACGGGTTACTTTAAGCCTTCCAAACGGGCGATGTGTTACACGAGGCATTTCTTTAACTCGAACTTTCAAGTAAGGAATTCCTTTGACCTAGAACCTTGATTTAATTCTTTAATATTACCAAGAATGTTGACGGAAGTCAACAATTTCCAAAGTTGAAGCTCTAAAATGAGGAACGTCCATAAAGACCAAACAAACGGCCCGGGCACCGAACTACCGGTCTCGACAAGCCATAAATGACTTGGGCCGCTACTAGTAAGCTCTAATGGTACAAGAAAGGCAAAAATGTGTAAATGACCGGAAGGGTCATTACATACTCCCTCTTAGGACCTCTTCGGTTATGGTGACACAGCCATTTGGGCGACTCAGGTGGCTTCCCTCTCCGTGGATTACCACTTCGTGCCCTTCCCAAAAGAACTTCACCATTTGGTGCAAGGTTGATGGCACGGCCCCAGCTTCGTGGATCCATGGCCATCCCAAAAGCAAATTGTAACTAGTGGTAATATCCATGACCTCTAACTCTATTCGAAATTTAGCAGGTCCCATCTGGATGTATAGGTTGGCTTCTCCAAGGGTATCTCTCTGTCCTCCGTCTAAGGCCCTCACATTGACCCTGCTTTGACGAATCTTTCACAAATCATATTCCAATTGTGTCAGTGTTGACAATGGACAAATGTTCAAGCTTGATCCTTCATCGATCAGTACCCTGTTCACAACCTTTTCTTGACTCTGAATAGTGATATGTAGAGCCCTGTTATGCGTCACGCCTTCAAAAGGCAACTCATCATCACTGAAACAGATGCGGTGGCTTCCTAGGACTTGGCTTACCATGGCAGTCATATTTTTTGCACTGGTACTCGTGGGCACGTAAGCTTCATTTAGAACCTTGAGTAACGCATGTCTATGGTACAGGGAACTCATGAGCAATTCCCAAATAGAAAATTTGAGCCGGGGTCTTTTCCAAGTGCTTCACAATCGAGTACTCTTTTGGCTGCATTCTTCTCCAAAACTCTTCTGCTTTGCCTTCAGTGATTGGCCTTTTCTGCAAACTCTTCTTGTAAGCATCATCTGTCATATTATTAGGGATATAACATCTCCCAGATCTTTTCATGCCATGAGTTACGGCGGCTTCACTTATGAACTCTTTTTTAGCCGGCACCAACACAATAAATTTTGGCTTCTCCGTGATGCTCAAAGAAGCTACAGACCTTTCTAGTTTCTCAGGATTTTTGGGCTTACTAGCACTATGGACTTGCTTGCGAACCATTCTTCCTCTATTTCAATCATGTTTGTAGTGGCTCTTTCGTGATTCGCAATTGGGTTATTATTAACATTTGGCGGTGCTGTCTGTAAGGTGACTACCTTCTAATCGATCAAATCTTGAATCTTGTGTTTTAGATTGATGCAATCCTCTGTGTTGTGTTCGGCGCCTCCAGAGTGATAAGCACAATGCCGATCAGCTTTGTAGAAAGGAGAGTTGACGTTACCTAGTTTATGCTGAATGGGCTGAACTAATCCAGCGGCCTTCAGTCTTTCATATAATTGAGTTTGGGTCTCGGCTAATTGAGTAAAAGTTCGAGGAACTTTCTTTTCCCAATTTGGTCGAGGGAGACTGGGTTAGCGGGAGGAGGAACCCGGTGGTTGTTCTGGTGTTTAGGAGCTCTTTGGTATACTGGAAAATTCTGGGGAGGTGCTTGGTAGGTGGATTGTATATTTGGGACTGGAGTTTGGTAGATGGGCTGCATATTTGGCGCGGGAGTTTGGTAGATTGGCTGAGTATAGAAGATTGGTTGAGGGTTTTGTGGAACTGGAGGTTGAGTTGTTGGAACAAGTGGCTTTTTGTAACCAGCTCCGAAGGGTTTATCTGGTTTTGGACTAGGATTGAAAGATACCCAAGATACCTCCTCTCTCTTTTTTGTTGGGGGTCCCGTAGGTCCTGAAGAAACTGGGGTTTTGGCGATTTTGCCACTGCGGAGCCCTTCTTCCACAATCTCTCCGATTTTGACTAAGTCGGTGAACTGGGCCTTTACCGCCGATATCATCTTGTCATAAACTTCCGACTCCTGAGAGAGCATAAACACCGCGCTTATTTTTTCTTCGGTCATAGGAGGCCAGACTCTCGTGGCCTCTTTTCTCCATCGGTAAGCATAATCTCTGAAATCTTCATTTGACTTTTGCCTGATGCGTCCCAGGGAATATCGATCTAGGAAGACTTCTATGTTATATGCGAATCTCTAGGCAAAATCTCGGGTGAGATTGCTCTACTTGAACCACTTCTTCAATTCTTGGGAGGCGAACTATTCCAATGCCTCTCCATTCAGAATTCGGCTAAAGAGTCTCATTAGCAGGGCATCATTTCTTTTAGCACTGACCATCTGATCATAGTAACTCTTTAGATGGTCTTCGGGACTCCCAACACCATTGAAGATTTCAAATTTTGAAATTTTGAAACCTTCTGGCAGGTTCATCTCAGGGTGAATGCAGAGATCGTCATAGTCGTAGCCTTTCTCATAAGGCGAACTCCGTAACTCTCAAATCTGGGCCATTTATTCTCTTATTTGTGCCATATCAAGGTCGTGTTTCATTTCTATAGCCTTCAGCTCTCTTTCTTTCTCTTTATAATGATCTAGCTCAGGGTGCTCCTAGAGGATGGGGTATGGTTCTGTTATGGCATGGAAAGTGGGAGGTATGTTCTGCGCGGGCGGGGGCTGGACATGTGGAATAGTATTTGGGTATGTGGGGGTAAAATCATGTGGGTTAACTACGTTGGTGGCATTAGGATGGTTGTTTTGGGAGTTGTAGGTGTTTTGTGGAGTGTTCTGGAGGATTGGAGGGTTTTGTGTGAAATAGGCACCTGGATTGTTGTTCTGGTTAGTATGTTGAACAGGGGGAGTATGTGTCTGGTACAGGGACCTGACGAGGGAGGGGTTATTGTGTAAAGGTTTGTTTGAAGGCCTGGGAATGGAAGAGGAGGGGATGTCTTTTGGTTGATTTTCGATTTGCAGAGAATTGAGTAGAGGGTTTTGAGGAGGGGGCTGAGAATCGCCCAAAGCAGGAGTATTGGCGGCGATTGGCAAGCTAGCCATGTCTTTCGCCTTTTGCACTTCTTCCTGCATCTTTTCTAACTTCTTCGTAAGCTCTGCGATCATTTCATTCTGTTCAGCGATGACGTTGTCCCTTATAGCCAGGGCATTTTCTTCCTCACTATCAGTCATTCTTTTTGCAGACAAGCAAGGGTCAGAGGACGGATCTTAGTGTGCTTTCGAGCGAGTGAAGTATGAGTGTTCAGCAAGTTTTTTGTCAACACAAACCGGTTTCTTTTATCTGTTGAAATGAAAAACAACTCAAAAGCCGCTATGTTAGTTTTTTTGTTAGTGAAAAATAATACAAGATATATGGCGAGAAATAAACACATAGGAATTACTTTAAACACATAAAAGTTGCTTTTCGTCAAGACAAATTGGTCCACATGTGGTTTTGACTCAATTGTTTCAAAGAATAGGATTTTGTCCGTTGATTTGGGATTAATAGGTTTTGTCAGGAAAGGTTGATTTTGTTGATCTTGTAACATCTCTGCCTATTGTTCTCCTGAACTCTTCGTCGTCTTCGTCGATGCGGATAAATGACAATTTCTTTAAGAAATGGGCCAGGCCTTGAAGGTTGCCTACGTATCTCATGAAGGAGAATTCAGGCCCTATGTAGTTCGAACTTGTGATAGATAATTTGTCTTATTTCATTTCATCCACTATTTTAATTACAAGCGGAAAGTAAAAGACGACATCAAAAATAAAGAAACTGAAAGCTAAAACTCTGCTACTTTTGCTACTTTCAAATCTGGATGATAGGATCTGCTAGACTCTTCTTGATTTTTCTTCAATAATGATAAGGGGGAAACTCCAGCTCGATTTTTCCCATGTCAATAAGGTATTCCAAATCGATCCGAAAGTGGCGACAAGTCTCGATATCATGGCCTCTGACCCCTTTGTGGTAGAGGCAAGCTTCTTTCCCCTGACGCCAAGACCTGGGCATATTCCCTGGTCTCCTTTCCACGGGCTTCAGGATCCTGGTTTGGACCAGCTTAGTATAGATTTCATAGTAAGTGTCCTGGAAGACAGTGAAATCATAGCGATGAATCATCATTTCCTTAGTGATGGGCATGCCATAGCCAACTTGGTCACAAGCAAGGATGGTTCGGGGGCCCCATAGATGGCTTATCTGGCCGTTACTGATCATGTGGTAAATTTGGGCTCTTAGGGCATTGCATTCATCGGTAGTGTTTCCTTTGTGACATGGATGATAGGCACATTCTTTGTGCTCATTGTGAGGGTGACATCCGAATCCCTCATATTGGTCAGGATGTAGGACCACCATAGCTTTCAGGGTCTCATAAATTTCTGAATAGAGAATCACCTTTGGATTTTTGGTATATTAACGGAAGTGAACTTTGAGGGTGATGGGCTTCCCTCCTGGCCTGAATCTGGAAGGCCAAATAGCATCACCCTTGACCTTGGTCTAGTCGCAGACTCTCATATCAAAGAGTTGGGGCCCTTCAGTAGTGGTCTCCATGGGCACTTGCTCATTGTCTTCGGGTTCTTCAGTTACTCATTCCTTCCCTTTGTTGGCTTGTTCCAATCCTCCAGTGACATCCTCAATCTTTAGGAGCAATTCTTTGAGTTCTAGGTCAAGGTCTGGTTTGGTCTTAGTCTCGGTTTTTCCCAGTATTTGGTCAATCACAACAATCCTTTCTTTAGCCTTGGCAGTTTTCTCTTCCACTTCCTTGGACAGAGCTAAGGTAATTTCCATAAGTTCATCGACACTCTCATGTTTTCTCTGGACCTCCTTCATTTCCTCTCATATCATTAGCATTCTCTCTCACGTAGTCACGACCTCCATTTCAACCTTTCTTGAAAGAATGGAGATTTTGTAGGAAGTTTTTAGAAGGCTTTAGGATTTTTGGAGAAACTTGGAAGTCTTGGAGTATTTTGGTCGGACTTTACATAGTGGGCTTATATTTTTGCCTACGGTGTTCTAGAAAATTTCAGCATGGAGAGAACCAATTTTTCCTTGATTCAAGCAACACACATAGCACATAAAACAGTTTATATCACAATAATATCATGTTAATATCGCGTCCTAACTGGGTGACCTTCTTATGCCAAGGTTAGGGCTAGCGAGTTTGAAAGACGTATGTGACGTATCTGAACCATTCTATTGCCCCCTAAAATAGCATGTATATATATATGGAAAACTTCCCTTTTTTAAAGGGATAAAAATGCTAGCCGAGAGGGGGATACATTTTAGGGGAAAGGATATTTGCACAAAAGTCACGCCCACGCAGGGGCAAATTTAGGTAAAGTAAAGACATACATGGAAATAAAACTCACACAGGGGTGAAGATACTAAAGATATGACGTGGAAGGTCCTTCCTCGGTCCTGCTCCTCTTGGATGCTCCGGCAATGCTCCTAAGCTCGAATTGGCTCAACCACATATCGCCCTGGAGTTTAACCACTTGTTCATGCATAGGTAATGCCCTGGCCTCTAAGGCTTTCCTGGTCATTTTTTAATCAATCTGGGCTATTCCCATTCTCATATCTTCGAGTTCCTAAGTCAACCCTGCTATAGTGCGTCGATCTTCTTCCTTTTTACTGGCGGCCTGTCCTCTGACGGTTAGGACCCAAATTTATCCACCACATTCGGAGGAGGAGAGACACCTCTTTTACCATGTCAAACTTGAGGAATTTTGACATCCTACAAAACAGAGTAACCTGTTAGGCCCCACCCCAGGACAATAGTCTGGTTACAACACATACGTCTTTCAAACAACACGTAGTTGGATGCTATGACGTTGGGTCAAAAACTCATTGACATGTTTTGGTGGTTTATTAATGGACTTAATATCCCTTGGATATTAAGACATCCTAGGCTAATGCCTATTTTTGGGATTTGGTTTTGCTCTATCTTGAGTTTCTAGAATAGGTTTCGAAATTGACCTGGAACCCGGGCGGACAACCCAAGCATGAAACAAAAAATGACCGTTAACCGATCGTGGGTCAACTACTTCACTCGTCTGTTTCAAAAATTGTGTGTTTTGTTAAGAACGACCGCAAAGATTTGCGTAATTGCCTTTTTACCCCTAATGCATTCTAATGCTTTGCCAAGAGAAGCGGAAAATGCCATGAATAGTTTATAATCGTGAAAAAAGTAAACAATTTAAGGAAAGCAATAAAGTTACAATTATTACAATTTCTGAATAGTTAGTCAAACAAGTTAGTTTCAAACAATAAGGTTAGAACCTAGTTGAATTATCCCCAGCAAAGTCGTCATTTCTGTTTTGATCCTATTCGAGCAAGGACGAAAAAACATGGATTTGTTTGTTGAAAGGTTCATTTCGAAAATCTAATTAAAATTTCCAAAATGTTTTCAATTAAAAGCAAGAGTCGCCACTTAGTTTTTATAAAGTAAAAACCAAGAAAAAACTTATAAGAATTTTTAAAATCCCAAAACAGATAAATACTTTAAAAATTAAGAGATTAAGGGTAAGAATTCAATTTAATACTCTTGGAAGGGTGTTAAGGCACCAAGAGTATCTGCTAACTCGCGGTTGCTCGGGCTTGTTTGAAAAATTAACTTGTTGACTAACTTTTGAAAAAGGGATCGGTTTATAATACATCTTATTTTTATAAAGAAGATTGATTTTATAAAGACAATATATGGAAGAGTTCATTTTTATACATAGGGAAAACAGAGTTGACATTTAAAGAACAACAGTAATTAACATAAAAAATATTTAAACAGAAATTTTGATTTCGTTTGGGGATAATTTAGCTAAGTTTTACCAAGTCGGTCCAAATTATACAATTAAACTAATCAACTAAGTAAGAAGACATAATTTAAAATATGTTAATCATGTCCTAATACTAGTGTGTGGGCCCTCTTTAGGCCCACTGCCGATTTCTGATTTGGACTTAGTCCAATTCTTCAGTTTTTCATCCCTTTGGGCTACTGTTGCTACTGAATTTTATGGGCTTGGCCCATTTCACTTTGTTCAGTCCATTTGAACTTCTGCTAATCATCTCCCCATTTCTCCACTGCTGCTGATGAGGCTGACTTAAACAAATTTAGCCCTTTTGGGCTTGCTCATGCCGGACCATCAAGTAGTGTTGGGCTTAAGCCCAACTGGAAAATGCAAAGGGACTTTTGGGAGTCCAATTGGACTCCGCCGGATTTCACACATAGAAAAAAAAGTAAAATAAATAAATATTAGTATATGTTTTAACCAGATTAAGCAAAAACAGTAATTTAAACAATGTAGATTTCACACTTAAGAGAAATATACGCGGATTTTTATAACAAATTAAGCACGTGAAACAGGGACATTCATACAATAGAATCACTAATTTTATCATTAAGACATATACTTTATAAGACTTGGGCATTTTCAAACACTTATAAAGGCTAATTATTCTCCAGAAATCATAAGGGGGGAGGAATTGGTTCAAGCAAAATATATATACTCATATGCACAAAAATGGTATCACGTAGACATATGGCACATATTCAGCACTTTTGATCATATCTAGTACC
Organism: Jaltomata sinuosa; assembly: GCA_003996215.1. NCBI lineage: Eukaryota > Viridiplantae > Streptophyta > Magnoliopsida > Solanales > Solanaceae > Jaltomata > Jaltomata sinuosa. Next base: position 106,566 of record QJPP01002915.1, read on the forward strand.
TTTCAACACTTAAATTTAAACATTGATGGCAGATTCCAGATAATTTAAGCAAAAGGACTAGTTAAAGAACCTAATTTAGAAATCACATATTAATCACTGACAAATCAAGCAGGCTGGACAGGTATTTAACACTGATTGCTAGTATAACTCATAGGTAATCACTCAAGAACACAAAGGAGGGGTATGTGAAAGAGCTATTAACATGATATAGGCCTAAATTATCTCATGGTCCATACAGGTAACATGTAGAGCAAACAGGGAAGTGGTCATCTTGATGAAGATGAATCAGAGGAACCTACAGGGGTGAGGAACATGTCACAAGGAGGCATGCCTCACCTCTAGTTCTCTTCCATGATAGAACTTACACACACAACAATCATGGAGTTTAGATTCTTAAAACCTTAGACCTAAACAAATTCTAATCACATAACAACCATCTAGTATGCTAAAATTATTTCAAGAGAAGGGAGGACAGGAACAGGGTAATAGATAAAAAAAATGAGGGAAAGGGGATGAGAGTTGAATAGGTCTAAAACATATAACATCTTCATATAGCAAACAAAGAAACATAACAGTCTTGGAGCTTTAATAGGTCACAATGTTCTACAAGCATTACTAGACACCAATTCAAGCATAAGAAGATAACATCAAAACCTAACTAGTTCATATGCATCACTTAGTCATTTCAAGGGAGAGGGTAAGAGGGTAAGAGGTTACCTTTTTTAAGGAAGCAACTCGAGCTTCGAACCTCACCGGAAAAGCTTGCCACCACCGGAGTATAACCCAACCCTTTTTAGAACTCAAATTTTTTAGTGTTTCCTTCCCCAATAGCTGACTGGTTTCGTGAAGTTAAAGAAATGATTCTCCAAAACCCCCCAATATTTCCCCAAAATCAGCTCCTTTTCATGCAGCTAGGGGGGGTATTTCTAGGGAATTTTGGGTGAAAATGGAGGGGGAAACCAGAGGGGTTTTTGGGGATTTTGCTGAGGAATTCAAATTCCTCAGCTGGAGCAACGTTCATAGCAATAACTTGTATGATATTGTACAAGTTTTCTGAATTTCACGGAGAGGGGTGACACCTCATCGCTTCTCGAAGCTTCTGGGTGAAGCCAGCACATCTTTAACGGGGAATTTGGATGGAAATTGGGAATTTTAATGAGTTTTGGGGATGGTGAAGCTAGGTTCAATGTTTACAGCTGCTAGACGTTAGAGTTGTACTGGTTTTCATTGTTTGTTAGACGAAAAAAAGAGAGAGGAGAGAGGATTGAGGCCACGTACCCCTTTTCTGGTACCTTTGTGGTACAATCTTTGTGATGGGCACGTGATTTGTATGGGGGATATAAAGATTTGAAGGGATAAGGGTGGCAGCGCTTAGGGTTCTCTGGGTTTGAGAGAGAAGATGAGCAAAAGGGGTTTGTTTGGTTTCTCTGTTGAAGGTGATGTGCCGCCATTTTACGGCACTTTCGACTCCTTTTAACTAAGAACAATCGTACGTTTTCAAGCAACCGTCGTCATTTTTGATGGTTTTATGTTATATTTGTAGGAAATGGAGACAAACACGGAAACGGAAGGAAATACGAGCAAAAAGACATTCTGGATAAGAGTGACGGCCTGAGTGACCGTCACACATGTGACGGTCCGTCACAGAGACCGTCAAGTGGTGGCAGGCCACTGCCTAGGGGTGACGGCCGCCGTGACGGTCCGTCAAGGTGGTGACGGTCCATCACAGTGACCGTCAAGTTGAGCTGCACCACTGCCTAGTGGTGACGGCCAAGGCGACGGTCCGTCAAGCCAGTGACGGTCCGTCAGCCTGGCCGTCAAGTTGAGACAGTCGGCGATGCGGAATCCGAGCATTTTTGGGATTTGTTTCCTAGACTCCTATAAATACCCTATGTTAGGTTTATTTTACATGTGAAGCTTTTTACAATAGTTCTCCCAATAGTTTTAGGAGAGAATTTGAGAGCAAGAAACACGTTTTCTTGGTCTTGAAAACGTGTTCTTGATTTGTTCTTGGGATCTTTGTTTTCTTGTTCTTGGAATAATTGAAGATTATTTTAACCATATTGTAAGGATCTCTTTTCTTTATTATGGATATGACTTTCTTCTATTCTTCTACAAGCATGATTAACTAAACCTCCCACAACTAGGGTTGTGGGAGCCATGGCTAAAGTAGCGATATAGATTCCGGGTAGCGACGGGTTCAATATATATGATTGTCACGTTGTTAATCATTCATGCTTAAACGTTTTCTAGTGGTTGCAAACATTAGAACATGCCTAGGTTTAATTTGCTTGAGTAAAGAGATTAAAATCGGAAACTTGATTAACGACGAGGATTCGAGACTACTAACTCTCGTCTTATGATTAATGCTGTAACTAGATTAATCTACTTGATGTTTAGGATTGAAATCTAAAAGCACACCTTTTCAAGTTCGAGAGAATTGAAAAGTAAATTCATCTATTTGGTTGAGAAACGTTTAGATGATACCATTAATTCAATCACATCATGACACGCATATAGAAAGAACCCGGTTAAGCTTAGAATCGACATTGTTACAACGCCATGGTGAACACTTCCCTAGTTCTCTCGCATCTTGATTTTCACTCATACATTATTGTTCGTTTTGTTTACACATTGTTCACACAAAACCCCCCCTTTATTTATCGGAAACTATTGACCATTAGTCAACTAATTCACTAAAGACTTAACTTTCACCATATTCTCTGTGGGATCGACCCCAACCTTTGTTGGGTTCTATATTTGACAACGATCGCTTACGCTTCTTAATTGGAGTGGTACTTTGAGTGTTATCAAATTTTGGCGCCGTTGCCGGGGAATACGGTTGATTATTAAGTCCGGTGTGCTTTTATACAGTTTATTTGATGCAGACGTTCTATAGGGCACTAAATTCGGCTACCAAGCCAACGTTAGACAACGCAGCAGGTGGTGCATTCATGGGTCTCACTTTTGTTGAGGCCACAACTACTTTGGACAGGCTCACCAAAACCAACAATGCCTGGCATACACGGGATACAGAGGTAGCAGCTAGCACTTATGCAGTTGGTATGTCAGCTGAGCAGCACAGAAAAGAGGAGGAGCGCGACCAAGACATGGCGCATCTGAAAACGCAGTTGGACCTACTGACAAAGCACTTATTTTCAGGAGGTATGGAGAAGGTAAAAGCTGTGGGTTCCCAAGGTAGAGCAGCAGAGTTGGAAACTGATGAGGAGGCAAATTACTTGGGGGGTTTCCAGGCCAATGGCCAAGGAAACCAAGGTCGGACCTATCAGAAGGACAACTACTATGAGAAAGCTGGTTACAGAGATCGCGATTAAGCAAACTGGAGGAATAATACTGATAGAGGTGGGTTGTATGTACCACCTGGTAATCGGGACAAAGCTAGCAACGAGGCAGGGACTTCCAAGCTAGAGAACATGATGGCGAAGATGCTGCTGAAGGTAGAATTGACTGACTCTAGGGTGAAAGAGATAAGGACTGAGTTATCGGCCATTAGTCAAATAGTGGAGGTGCATTCCACTTCGATTAAGCAATTGGAGCAGCAAGTGGGCTTAATCTCGGCATCTCTAAACCAAAGGAAGACAGGTACCTTGCCGAGTGACACGATTCAAAACCCGAGGAACGACGCGAGTTGTATGGCGATCACTACAAGAAGCGGCAAAATATTACCGGAATCACATTCGGTAATTCAGACTCAAGTTGAGGGTGATGACGCCAACGACAAGGAGGGTGAAGAAGCTACTCAAAAGCCCGCAGAGAAAAGCAAGGAAGCTGAAAAGCCTCCAACTATGATGCCTCGGCCACCGCCTCCCTTCCCACAATGCCTAAAAAAGAAAACGGAAGATGGTAAGTTCCTGAATTTCCTGACCATGCTCAAGCAGATATCAATAAACATCCCATTGGTGGAAGCGCTTGAACAAATGCCCAGATATGCCAAGTTCATGAAGGACTTGATTACAAAGAAGAGGTCGGTAAGTTTCGAACCAGAAGATAACCTCCACCACTGCGGCGCTATTTCCTCAAGGTCGTTAGTCGAAAAGAAGGAAGACCCAGGCGCGTTTACTGTTCCCTGCACCATTGGGAAGCTCAACTTCGGGAAAGCCTTATGTGATCTTGGTTCTAGCATCAACTTGATGCCGCTAGCAATCTACAAGCAATTGGGCTTGGGAGCACCTAAACCAACGTCCATGAGAGTGTTGATGGCTGACCGTTCGGTAAAGCGACCGGTGGGAATATTGTCCGATGTACTAGTCAAGGTTGGTAAGCTTATATTCCCCGCTGACTTTGTGATCTTGGATTGCGAAGTGGATTTTGAAGTTCCCATAATATTGGGACGACCATTGTTAGCTATGGCAAGAGTATTGGTTGACATGGAAAGAAAAAAACTGACCTTCAGATTAAACAACGAAGTGGTCAAGTTTGATGTGTCCAAATTGATGAAGCAACCAAGTGACATGAGGATGGTCGCGGTCATCAATTTTATTGAGGAAGTCCCTGCGGATGTGTATCTTGAGGAGAAGGGTTGTGTTGAAACCCGAGCTGTTATGAGAGTAAGGTCACGATCGAAAGAGGAGAAGCAGGTAAAGGAAAGCGGTGAAAATAGATCAAGAAAACGAAAACACAGCAAGAGAATCTGCAAAGAAAGAGCGAAGAAGTTGTCGCGACTAGCTGTGGAGCCAATAAAAGAGGAAGCTGGAACGCAACATGAGGTTGTCGCGTGCACACACTCCATCGAGTTCTCCTGCTTTGGAGACCCTGGCGGTCTCCAACATCATGTCAGAATCTGAGTCCTATGGACTTCACAGGTATTCCTTATTCTCACAGTTTTAGTTTTCACATGTATGCATTGGGGACAATGCATGAGTCTAAGTTGAGGGTGTTGGGAAACCTGTGAGTCACCACCGAGGGTTTTTGTTGCCGAGTTCTGTTCCCTCCGGTGCACTATCTAGTAGAACCGGCATGTTTAGGTTGTCGTTTAAATTTTTAGTTGTTTTCTAGTGTCTATAGCAAGCATCATGGCGTTTTTCTTGACTAAAAGGAGCCCCCGCTGAAAAATTTTCTGGTTTTGAGCTTATGTTGAAACGATTGACTGTCTGGATCCTTGAATGTCATTGTGTGATTATGATAGGAATAAGTATGCTTAAGCCGAGTTGTTGTCTTGATAGTCGGTAGTGGTATAGTTTCTTGGTGCAAAGTGTGTGTGAGCATATTGTTATAAATTCTTACTCTGTACATGCATCTAGAACTTGCCCGGTCTATTTTGTTGAGTTCGAAGTTGGTTGCTTAGGAAAGGATCACAGGCCCTTTTTGTGTGCAGTCCACTTAACCTATAAGACCGTCCAAATGCAAATAGTCCCTTTGAACCCTGTTTGAGCCATAATTAACCTTGTTCTTTCAATAACCTGTCACCGTTCCTATTTAACTTTGAATCCCTATTTTGGCCCTGGTCCTTCCTTGGACATCGTGCACCTCAACTCAGGCAATCAGCCTAAGTTGAGGGTGGCTACTATAGAGGTAAACCCTGTTTTGGCCCTGGTCCTCCCTTGGACATCGTGCACCTCAAACGCAGGCAATCAGCCTAAGTTGAGGGTGGCTACTATAGAGGTAAATGATAAGAACAATAGGAGGGATAAGATTGGTTGAGAATAGAATGAAACTTCGGGTGTGTGGCTAAGCAAAGAAAGAAAAAAAAAAGATGAAAAAAATCGAAAAAGTAATAAAAAGAATTGTCAAAATAAAGAGGCCGCACCTGTAGCTAGAGAGAAGGAAATAAAAAGGTGAATAAGGATGGACAAAGTAAAGTATGTGGTAATAAGATATCGGTGGTTCCAAGGAGGGCTTAGTCACTAACCCCTAAATGTATCCTACCTGCACCTGAAGCCTCATTACAAGCCAAAACAAGCCCTGTAGTGATCCTGAGCGGCTTTCTGAAAAACTGAAATAGAATAGTAAGGGCAAGCCTATGGTATCGCATGTGCATTGTTTGAAATCGTTTGCGAGTGTGAGCGCTTACCTAGTCCCAAATCTTGTGTGTGGGACTTCTTTGTGGTGAGGGCACCAAGATTTCTGTATTGTCTATTGATTGTTAGGATAGCTGCGCGTGTGTATGTAGAATGTTCTATCATATCGGAATGACATGTTTGGATCCATGCAAGTTAGTGTTTCATACATTTGTGTGCTACGAGGGAGCTTGAATTAAAATTGAATAAGATGTTGAATGACCATGAGTTGCTAGAGACACGAGTTTGTTTTCTTAGTTGAGTCGTCGTGTTGTTTTTCTTTTATGTTATGTTGCTTGAGGACAAGCGAACGTCTAAGTTGAGGGTGTTGATGTGCCGCCATTTTACGGCACTTTCGACTCCTTTTAACTAAGAACAATCGTACGTTTTCAAGCAACCGTCGTCGTTTTTGATGGTTTTATGTTATATTTGTAGGAAATGGAGACAAACACGGAAACGGAAGGAAATACGAGCAAAAAGACATTCTGGATAAGAGTGATGGCCTGAGTGACGGTCCGTCACACATGTGACGGTCCGTCACAGAGACCATCAAGTGGTGGCAGGCCACTGCCTAGGGGTGACGGCCGCCGTGACGGTCCGTCAAGGTGGTGACGGTCCATCACAGTGACCGTCAAGTTGAGCTGCACCACTGCCTAGTGGTGACGGCCAAGGCGACGGTTCGTCAAGCCAGTGACGGTCCGTTAGCCTGGCCGTCAAGTTGAGACAGTCGGCGACGCGGAATCCGAGCGTTTTTGGGATTTGTTTCCTAGACTCCTATAAATACCCTATGTTAGGTTTATTTTACATGTCAAGCTTTTTACTATAGTTCTCCCAATAGTTTTAGGAGAGAATTTGAGAGCAAGAAACACGTTTTCCTTGTCTTGAATTCGTGTTCTTGATTTGTTCTTGGGATCTTGGTTTTTCTTGTTCTTGGATATTTGAAGATTGTTTTCATTATATTGTAAGAATCTCTTCTCCTTATTATGAATATGACTTTCTTCTCTTCTTCTTCTAGCATGATTAACTAAACTCCCACAACTAGGGTTGTGGGAGCCATGGCTAAAGTAGCAATATAGATTCCGGGCAGCGACGGGTTCAATATATAGGTTGTCACGTTGTTAATCATTCATTATTTAACGTTTTCTAGTGGTTGCAAACATTAGAACATGCCTAGGTTTAAATTTGCTTGAGTAAAGAGATTAAAACCGGGAAACTTGATTAACGACGAGGATTCGAGACTACCAATTCTCGTCTTATGATTAATATTGTAACTAGATTAATCTACTTGATGTTTAGGATTGAAATCTAAAAGCACACCTTTTCAAGTTCGAGAGAATTGAAAAGTAAATTCGTCTATTTGGTTGAGAAACGTTTAGATGATACCATTAATTCAATCACATCGTGACACACATGTAGAAAGAACCCGGTTAAGCCTAGAATCGAAGTTGTTACAACGCCATGGTGAACACGTCCCTAGTTCTCTCTCATCTTGATTTTCACTCATACATTATTGTTCGTTTTGTTTACACATTGTTCACACAAAACCCCCCCTTTATTTACCGGAAACTATTGACCATTAGTCAACTAATTCACTAAAGACTTAACTTTCACCATATTCTCTGTGGGATCGACCCCAACCTTTGTTGGGTTCTATATTTGACAACGATCGCTTACGCTTCTTAATTAGAGTGGTACTTTGAGCGTTATCAGCTTGCTGAGCTACAGCGAGTATCGCTGCCTCTTGTTGTTGTACATTCATGTTTCGCCTTATCATTTTTGCGAGCTCGGGGTCGTAGGGTAATATTGGTTCACCCGAGCGTCGGGTACTTGGCATGCACAACTATGTACCCTGTAATAAACAAAAACAACAAATAAAAGTAAAAGCAGGAAATATGACTAAGAGTCAAATAAACACACCGGACTTAATAAACAACCGTATTCCCCGGCAAGGGCGCCAAAATTTGATACGCCCAAATTATAACTCCAATTACGAAGCGTAAGCGGTCGTCGTCAAATATAGAATCCAACAGAGGTTGGGGTCGATCCCACAGGGAATAAGGTGCAAATTAAGTCGTTAGTGAATTAGATGACTAGTAATCAATAGTTTCCGGTAAATAGGGGGGTTTGTGTGAACAATATTTGATCAAAACAAATAATAATGTATGATGAATAATCAATATGAGAGTGAACTAGGGAAGTGTTGACCATGGCGTCGTAACAATGTCGACTCAAAGCTTAACCGGGTTCTTTCTATATGCATGTCACGATGTGATCGAATTAATGGTATCATCTAAACGTTTCTCAACCAAATAGATGAATTTCCTTTCCAATTCTCTCGAACTTGAAAAGGTGAGCTTGCTTATTTCAATCCTAAAACATCAAGTAGATTAATCTAGTTACAGCATTAATCATAAGACGAGAGTTGGTAGTCTCGAATCCTCGTAGTTAATCAAATTCCCCGGTTTTAATCTCTTTACTCAAGAAAATTAAACCTAGGCATGTCCTAATGTTTGCAACCACTAGAAAACGTTAACAATGAATGATTAACAACGTAACAATATAAAGATTGAACCCTACGCTACCCGGAATCTATATTGCTACTTTCGCCATGGCTCCCACAACCCTAGTTGTGGGAAGTTAGTTACTCATGCTATTAGGAGAAGAGAAGAAAATCATATTCAAAATAGAAAGAAGAGATTTTTACGATATATGAACACAAGCTTCAATTATCCAAGAACAAGAAACCAAGATCCCAAGAACAATGGAAGAACAAGATGATGAAGAAGAAAAACGTGTAGTGTCGTGTTTTCTCTCCAAAAACTCGCTCAAAAGTATCCTAGAACTATTGGTTAATGAATAATAAAATAACCCTAACACAGGGTATTTATAGTAGTGCAGGAAATTAAGTCCAAAAATAAAACGTTCAGAATCCGCGTCGCGTTGACGGCCCACCCTGACGGACCGTCACAGGCGTGACTGGCCGTCACGGTGGCCATCACCACTAGGCATTGGTGCTGCCTCACTTGACGGCCATCTTGACGGACCGTCACCTTGGTGACTGGTCGTCACCACTAGGCAGTGGTGCTGCCTCACTTGACGGTGATCTTAATGGACCGTCACCTTGGTGACTGGCCGTCACTCTTATCCAGAGGGTCTTTTTGCTCGTATTTCCTTCCGTTTCTATGTTTGTCTCTCTTTCCTGCAAACATAACATAAAACATCAAAAACCATACGGTTGCTTGAGAACTTACGGTTATACTTAGTTTAAAGGAGTCAAATGTGCCGTAGAATGGCGGCACATCACCCCCATAAAGGTCCCCAGAAAATACGAGTCATAGGATGACCCATCCTTCTGGACGATGGGTCATCATCCCATCTGACATCCTTGAAGATCAGAGAGCCCCAAATCCCACAAGGCAAATCACGAGTCGACAGGCCAGTCCATCTTTCAGAAGCACGGACCATAGTGTCACTCGTGGAATGCATTTCCAGTAGATCCCCAGTAAGTGATAGTGGAAACCACGGATCACGTTGACGGTCCGTCCCTTTGGATGATAGACCGTAGATCGACTCGTGGTCCCTGAATTTGACTTTTTCCTGTATTTTCCTAATTAATTCCCAAGGGTATTTTAGTCATTACCCACTCTTTTAACTCCTAAGTGAGGTCATTTTGACCATTTTTATTAGGGTTTCTACACCTATTAGCCTAAGTCCCTTCTCATTACCTCATTCATCTTCCAAAAAGGAAAAGAACTCTCTCAAGATCAAGGTCTCAAGGTCTCAAGGTCTCAAGCTCCAAGTTCAACTCACCCATTCTTTTAAATTTCAAGTAGGTTATCTTCAATCAAGGTATGTGGGTATTCAACAATGGGTTCCTTTCACCCTTGTGCCCAAAAGCCCCAATTCTTATTTTGAATTATGAACTTGTGAAATTAGGGTTTTGATCTAAATACAGGAAGACATGAAATCAGTTTCTATGCATCAATTCATGGTTTCTCATGGTTAATTTATGATTTGAATAAGATCCCTTAATTGGTTTCAAAATCCCATGCATTAAAGTTGATTTCTAGCATGATTCTATTGAATTGCATTTTTTCAAGAGAAAGTTCACATGTTTAGATAACATGTCTTTATGTATTTATGAAATTGCATGCCTAATTCTTTAAGTATGAATTTAAGAAGAAAAAGTATGTTTTGAATTATGATTATGCTAAGCTTCAAGAACTTATGCTATGAGAATTGCATGATGCCCGATGTATTTTCATGCTTTTAAAACAAGATTTGGCATGAGATTGTGCTACTATGAAATTATGAGCTATCTATATATGTTTTGGGAGAAGTATTTAGCACTAAGCGACGAGGGTTCGATTACCCAAGTCCAAAACTACGTTCCCTGCGTAGGTTATGAAATAAAGTGCCCTATGGGCTTACGAGAGTGGTACCATATATTGATCACAGTGTCCTGTGCTTAGCGAGCTTTAGGATAGCTTTGCCAACTAGGGTTATATAGTTGGGTATGGTGACTCGTTCCTTGGCACGGTTCAAGTCAGCTTTGCTAATTAGGGTTATATAGTTAGATTCTATGTAGATCGCATGGTCAATTGTCGGTTATAAGAAACTCCTTTAAGAATGTTTTGACTTGTTTGAGCTTATGAAATCTATTTCAAAGTTTGATTCTTATCTCATATTTATTATTCAAGTTATGATATTTACTTATGATATCCCTTTTATGCATGAACTCAGTTTTAAGCACGTTTTAAGCATGTTTTAAACATGATTATGTATATCTCACATACTCGGTACATCCTATAATACTGATGCATATTTTGCGTTGCACTCTCTTGATGATGCAGATTCAGGTTCCTTCCCTCAGACACGTGGCTAGAGATTTCAGGCCATTCCTAGTCCGCTGTTGGTGAGTCCTCATAGTCTGAGGGCTAGTTATGATCTTAGTTATTTTATGGTTATTTACTTCCGTACCTTGAGTTAGATAGGGTCTTATCCTAGCAAATCCTTATGCTATATGTAGAGGCTTTTCAGACATAGACAGTATTTGAGTCTCTTCCTTGGAGTTGTATGTCTTTTGACTCGATTATATATATGTTTAATTTTGATTCTTCTTAATATGCTTCCGCTTATCTATGGTTTTTCTTGAGTATGCTATGACCAAAGGTTAAGTTGGAGCACTTGTGCTCAAGATCCCGTGTTACGTCCAGGGGGTAGCCTCAGGGCGTGACAAACTTGATATCAGAGTCAGGTTCAAGAGTCCTAGGATGTCTAAAAAGCCGCATCGAGTAGAGTCTACTTCATGTGTGTGAAGCACGCCACACTTATGAGGGGGAAGCTATGAGATGTCTTAGAAAAACTTCACTCCTTTCATGATCACATCGTGCGTTAGAGTTTGGCTCTAGTATTCCTCTAATCCTTACCTTGTACATTTTAGATTATGCCTCAACGTGCTATGCCTCACCGAGCCGCTCAGAATGCTGCTCCTCCAGTTCCGGCCCTTGAGGTCATGAATTAGGAATTCAGGAACGCCATCCATTTGCTAGCCCAGGCCATAGCTGCTCAGGCCAACTATCCGGCTCCTGGCCCCGTCCACCCTCAAGTTGGGGTAGTGGCCCGGGTCCATGATTTTGTCTAAATGAACCCACCTTAATTTTGGGGTTCGAAGGTGAGTGAGGATCCACTTAGCTTTATTGATGAAGTGAAGAAAATCTTTGATGTTATGCAAGTGGGTGATGTTGATTATGTGGATCTCGCGTCCTATTAACTCAAGGATGTAGCCCATATCTGGTTCATGCAATGGAAAGAGTCTAGAGCTAGGGATGAGGTCCCTATGACTTGGGAGGGTTTCGAGAGGGCCTTCCTCGATCGGTTATTTCCCCGAGAATTGAGGCGGGTGAAAGCCGAAGAGTTTTTGAACTTGAGACAGGGATCCATCAGTCCAGGAGTACAGTTTGAGGTTCACTCAGCTCTTCAGATACACTTCTACTATGGTGGCTGACCCAAAGGATCAGATGAGCAAGTTGTGGGTTATGTTTATCATATAGTTCAGGTTGTGGACACGGAGTCCGGAACCCCATCCCTTCAGTTTGTTCCTGTTGTGAATGAGTTCCCAGAAGTGTTTCCTGAGAATTTGCCCAGAGTCCCTCCCAAGCGAGAAATTGACTTTGGGATAGATCTTCTTCCATATATGAATCCTATCTCTATCCCTCCCTATAGAATGGCTCCAGCGGAACTTAAGAAATTGAAGGATCGGTTGAAGGATCTTCTTGATAAGGGTTTCATCAGGCCTAGCATTTCTCCATGGGGTGCCCCAGTTTTGTTAGTTCAGAAGAAAGATGGTTCTCTTAGAATATGTTTTGACTACCGTCAGTTGAACAAGGTCACCATCAAGAATAAGTATCCTATTCCTAGGATTGATGACTTGTTCGATCAACTTCAGGGTGCTAGTTTCTTCTCTAAAATTGACCTTAGATCCGGTTATCATTAGCTTCGTGTTCGGGAGTGTGATATTTTGAAGACAACCTTCAGGACTCGGTATGGTCATTATGAATATGTTGTTATGTCTTTTGGTCTAACGAATGCTCCTACAGCTTTTATGGATTTAATGAATCGTGTGTTCAAGCAGTATTTGGATATGTTTGGGATTATTTTCATTGATGATATACTTATCTACTCTCGAAGTGAGGAGGAGTATGCGGACCATTTGAAAGTTGTTTTGCAAACTCTCAAGGACCAGCAGTTATTTGCTAAGTTTAGCATGTGTGAGTTCTAGATGCAATCCGTTGCTTTTGGGTCATATTGTGACTAGAGATAGTATTCGGGCTGATTCTCAAAAGATTGAGGCAGTAAAGGATTGGCCTAGACCCACTTCTCCGTCTGATATTAAGAGCTTTTTGGGTTTGGATGGTTACTACAGGAGATTTGTGGAGGCATTTTCTTTCATTGCTGCCCCTTTGACTCGATTGACTCAGAAGAAGGTGAAATTTCAGTGGTCTGATTTGTGTGAGAAGAACTTTCAGGAATTGAAGACTAGATTGACCACAGCTCCAGTGTTAGCTCTACCTGAGGGCCTAGATGACTTTGTTGTGTATTGTGATGCTTCTCCGATTGGTTTGGGTTGTGTTTTGATGCAACATGGTAAAGTGATTGCTTATGCATCTAGACAACTTAAGGTTCATGATAAGAACTACGCTACTCATGATCTTGAGCTAGCAGCCATGGTTTTTCCTTTGAAGATTTTGAGGCATTACTTGAATGGGGTGCACGTGGATGTATTCACCGATTATAAGAGTCTTTAGTATGTGTTCACTCAGAAGGAATTGAATTTGCGACAAATAAAATGGCTTGAGCTTCTTAAGGACTATGACATGAGTGTGCTTTACCATCCGGGTAAGGCAAATGTTATGGCAGATGCGCTTAGCAGATTGTCCATGGGTAGTGTGTCTTCTGTAGAAGACAGAAAGAAGGAATTGGTTAAGGAGGTTTATACGCTTGCCCGGTTGGGAGTTCGCCTTATGGACTCGACCGATGGTGGGGTTATTGTGCAGAATGGTTCCGAATCATCCTTGGTAGCAGAAGTGAAGGCAATGCAATACAGCGATCCCATTTTGCTTCAGCTAAACGGTGCAGTCCATCCGCAGAGGGTTAAGGTTTTCTCCCGGGGGGAGATGGTGTGCTTCGTTATCAGGGTTGACTATGTGTTACAGATGTAGATGGGTTGAGACAACAGATTTTGACTGAGGCTCATAGTTCCAGATATTCCATTCACCCTGGTGCCACCAAGATGTACCGTTATCTACGGGAAATCTTTTGGTGGAATGGCATGAAGAGGGACATAGCCAGTTTTGTGGCTAAGTGTCCCAACTGTCAGCAAGTGAAGGTAGAGCATCAGTGACTGGGTGGCATGATTCAGGATATTGACCTTCCCACTTGGAAATAGGAAGCTATCAATATGGACTTGATTACTAGGTTGCCTCGTACTCGAAGTCAACATGATTCTATTTGGGTGATTGTCGATCGGATGACCAAGTCATCCCACTTCTTGGTTGTTAAGACTATGGATTCAGCAGACGATTATGCCAGACTCTACATCTGGGAGATAGTCTTATTGCATGGTGTCCTATTGTCCATCATTTCAGATATAGGTACTCAGTTTACTTCTCAGTTTTTGAGATCATTCCAGAAAGGTCTTGGTACTCAGGTGAAGCTTAGCACATTTTTTCACCCTCAGACAGATGGCCAGGCAGAGCATACCATTCAGACTTTGGATGATATGTTGAGAGCTTATGTGATTGATTTCAAAGGTAATTGGGATGATCACTTACCTCTTATCGAGTTTTCCTACAACAACAGCTTTCACTATAGTATCTAGATGGCTCCTTATGAGGCACTTTAAGGCCAGAGGTGTAGATCTCCTATTGGTTGGTTTGAGGTAGGTGAGGCAGCTTTGATTGGTCCCGATTTGGTTCATGAGACTATAGATAAAGTTCAGCTCGTTAGGGAAAGGTTAAAGACCGCTCAGAGTCGACAAAAATTGTATGCAGATATGAGGAGAAGGGAGTTGGATTTTGAAGTCGATGATTGGGTTTTTCTGAAGGTGTCCCTCATGAAAGATGTGATGAGGTTCGGCAAGAAAGGGAAGCTTAGTCCCCGTTTTGTAGGTCCTTATCGGATTCTGAGGAGAGTTGGTAGCATTGCTTATGAGTTCGATTTGCCAACGGAGTTAGAAGCGGTTCATCTAGTTTTCCATGTTTCCTTGTTAAAGAAGTGTGTTGGTGATCCGACCTTGATTGTTCCTTTGGAGGATGTAGGTGTGAAGGATATTCTCACTTATGAGGAGGTTCCCGTAGAGATCCTTGATCGTCAGATTCGAAGGTTGAGAAACAAAGAAGTCACTTCGGTAAAAGTTCTTTGGAAAAATCAGATTGTTGAAGGAGCTACCTAGGAAGCGGAATCAACCATGAAAGCCAAGTACCCTCATCTCTTTCCTTCCAATTCCATTCCAGCTTGAGGTACTAGTTTCCTACTTAGTATGTTCCTCCGATCCTATTCCATCCGCTGCTCTCACAATCCTAGCATGCATTCCTATTTTTGAAGTTGATTCAATCATGTTATAAGTTAAAAAGTTCAGTCTTCATGTTTATTCCTTGATTTCCATGATTTGTTACTGGTTGGGATATTTTCTCTTCAGTTTTCCCTTGCTTAGTCTTCATTCGAGGATGAATGATCCCAACGGGGAGATATTGTAACACCCCGGAACTTGATTCATCTTTTAAACTTGTTTTTTTAAAGACTTGTAATCTTCCCAGGAATCACGGATCATAAGACGGACCATAGTCCTGGACCACGGCCCTTGGTCTGACCCGCGATCTGTCCTTGGCAGTGTTGCCTTCCCAGTCTACGAGTCACTTCACGGCTCATGGTTTGAAACCATGATCTGTCCTGTTAACTCGTAGTCCAAGTTCCAGAGGACCCCCATGAAGGTCCCCAGAAAAGACGAGTCATAGGACGACCCTTCCTTCTGGATGATGGGTCATCGTCTCATCCGACATCCTTGAAGATCATAGAGCCCCAATTCTATCAAGGCAAACCACGAGTCGACAGGCTGGTCCGTCGTTTGGAAGCACGGACCATAGTGTGACTCGTGGAATGCATTTCCAGTAGACCCCCAGTAAGTGACAGTGGAAACCACGGATCACGTTGATGGTCCATTCCTTTGGATGACGGACCGTAGATCGATTCGTGGTCCCTGAAGTCGACTTTTTCCAGCTTTTTCTAATTATTTCCAAGGGGAATTTTAGTCATTACCCACTCTTTTAACTCCTAAGTGAGGTCGTTTTTATTAATTTTAGTAGGGTTTCTACACCTATTAGCGTAATTCCCTTCTCATTACCTTATTCATCTTCCAAAAAGGAAAAGAACTCTCTCAAGCTCAAGGTCTCAAGCTCCATGTTCAAGTCTCCCATTCTTTCAATTTAAAGTGGGTTATCTTCAATCAAGGTATGTGGGTATTCAACAATGGGTCCCTTTCACCCGTGTGCCCAAAAACCCCAATTCTTATTTTGAATTATGAACTTGTGAAATTAGGGTTTTGATCTAAATTAGGGAATACTTATGAAATCAGTTTCTATGCACCAATTCATGGTTTCTCATGGTTAATTTATGATTTGAATAAGATTCCTTAATTGGTTTTAAAAGCCCATGCTTTAAATTTGATTTCTAGCATGATTCCATTGAATTGCATGTTTTCAAGAGAAAGTTCACATGTTTAGATAACATGTCTTTATGTATTTATGAAATTACATGCCTAATTCTTTAAGTATGAATTTAAGAAGGAAAAGTATGTTTTGAATTATGTCTATGCTAAGCTTCAAGAACTTATGATATGAGAATTGCATGATGCCTGATGTGTTTTCATGCTTTTCAAACAAGATTTGGCATGCGATTGTGCTACTATGAAATTATGAGCTATCTATATATGTTTTGGGAGTAGTATTTAGCACCGAGCAATGAGGGTTCGGTTACCCAAGTCCAAAACTACGTTGCCAGCGTAGGTTATGAAATCAAGTGCCCTATGGGCTTATGAGAATGGTACCACATTTTGATCATCATGTCCTGTGCTTAGCGGGCATTAGGACAGCTTTGCCAACTAGGGTTATATAGTTGGGTTTGGTGACTCGTTCCTTGGCACGGTTCAAGTCAGTTTTACTATCTAGGGTTATATAGTTAGATTTCATGTAGCTCACATGGTCTATTGTCGGTTATAAGAAACTCCCTTAAGAATGTTTTGACTTGTTTGAGCTTATGATAAATGTTTCGAAGTTTGATTCTTATCTCTTGTTTACTATTCAAGTTATGATATTTACTTATGATATCCCTTTTATGCAAGAACTCAGTTTTAAGCATGTTTTCAACATGATCATGTATATCTCACATACTCGGTACATGCTATAGTACTGACGCATATTTTGTGCTGCATCCTCTTGATAATGCAGATTCAGGTTCCTTCCCTCAGACACGTGGCTAGAGATTTCAGGCCATTCCCAGTCCACTGTTGGTGAGTCCTCATAGTTCGAGGGCTAGTTATGATCTTAGTTAGTTTATGGTTATTTACTTTCGTACCTTGAATTAGCTAGGGTCTTGTCCTAGCAACTCCTTATGTTATATGTAGAGGATTTTCAGACATAGACAGTATCCGAGTCTCTTCCTTGGAGTTGTATGTCTTTTGACTCGGTTATCTATATGTTTGGTTTTGATTCTTCTTACTATGCTTCCGCTTATCTATGGTTTTGCTTGAGTATGCTATGACCAAGGGTTAATCTAGAGCACTTGTGCTCCAGATCCCGTGTTACGTCCAGGGGGTAGCCTCGGGGCGTGACATAGATAGCGACCTCATGCTAAGCACGACTTAGATTAGTTGTATAGCCCCTTATAGCTTATCTTGCTCATCGCTGGGGCTACTTGAGTATTGTGATTGCCTTTGGGGCTATGTGCTTTGGCGTGATTACATTGTACGAAATCTAAGGTTTAGTATATGTGACCCTTGGGGGACCCTTGGGTCTAGTTGGGAATGATGTTTGAAACATGAAGGATGCTCAAGACATAAGAAATGTGATTGATTATAGCTGCTATAGACTCTAGTCTAGCGTGCCGCTATAGAGTCATTCGTAGAAATTCTAGATTGGTGTTATCCCACTAGAAGTTGACGAGAAAAGTGTGTTAAGGCTATTCCCTCCTTTAGGCAAGTTTCCTTAAAGCTTAACGAATAATAAAGCTAGTTGTTATAGCCAAATTACTCGTAGACTTATTCGATTTAGTTGGTTGCTTGACTTGATATAGTCATCCCTCATGGGGATCCATATTCTATTGATAGTGACTTTGAGCTTAGATATAACTTAGAGATTATTTGTATAGGTAGGTTATAACTATATGGCTTATCATTGGGCCATTTGATGGTTTGTTGTTGTCCTCGCGGCTAATAGTTAGTTGTAGAGATATGATTAGTGCCTTAGGGGTTATATGCATGTTGCCTAAGGGGCTATTAAGATGATTTGAAGCCTATGAGCTACTCTGATTGCTTACGGGGCTATAGTAGAGCCTACGTGCTTTTCTGATTGCCTAAGGGGCTATAATGAAGCATGTTCACTCACGGGCTATAATATTTGCCTAAAGAGGCTAGATTCAGGCTTACGAGCCAAAGAGTTGCCTTCGGGGCTATATGATATGCTTTAAGGGCTTGCTATGAAGTGCCTTAGAGGCTAAATATGTTGCCTTTGGGGCTAGATATGTTGCCTATGGGGCTAAATATTTTATCTACGGGGCTAGATACAGATACAGGAGTCTTGTGTGCTCAGATACAGATATAGGAGCCTTGTGTGCTCGGATACAAATGAGAAGTGCCTTAGGGGCTAGATATACAATTGTCTTCGGGGCTATACATATATATAGTTGCCTTTGAGGTTATGTGTAGAGTGCCTGAGGGGCTATAGAGAAGTATGATTTCCTATGGGGCTAGGGGACTACCAACATGGGTATACATATTAAATTGGCACCTCTCGGGCTCATGGAGGCTCGGGTAGGTGGTCTTGTTTGTTGTTTGTACTTTCTATGCTTATGGGGGGGATTAGGTTATTATTGTATGATCTGTGTCATGAATAGTTAGATTGTATTATGATGATTATTGACCTTCTTCTCTGTGTACTTTGTTAGTTGATGATATTAGTTAGTTTGATTTAGATAAGTGATAACGTCCAAAACAACTCTCTGATTAAGGAGGTGGCTACGGTCGTTGCAAAACAAGTTACCCAACAAGAGTCGGGCTCGATTTTCCA
Organism: Jaltomata sinuosa; assembly: GCA_003996215.1. Taxonomy (NCBI): domain Eukaryota; kingdom Viridiplantae; phylum Streptophyta; class Magnoliopsida; order Solanales; family Solanaceae; genus Jaltomata; species Jaltomata sinuosa. The sequence goes on from QJPP01002915.1 coordinate 125,422, forward strand.
CAAGGATTGGACTTAAGATTCACCAAAATTCATAAATTAATTCACTCAAGCAAGCGTATTGTTTAGACAAAAAGTAAATGGGGGAATTGGTTTGAACAAGTAATCGAAAATTGTGAGCAATAAGAACGAGGTAACAAGATTGTTAATATCAAAGTTGGAGGGACTAGAGGTGTGCTTCTGATGGGGTCATAACATTGGAATTGGGATTAATCACTCAACTTATGCTTAATTATAATGCGGGTAGCCTTGGTTAAAGTTATGTTCAAATGTTTTTCAACCAATCAAATATATATACCTTGGGTTCTTTCAAACCCCAAGGTTCAACAAATCAACCAAATAGCTTAAGTGGGTTGAGCTATTTCTAGCCTTAACCCTTAGACAGGAAATTCCTAAGTCAAGATATTTCTAGCCTCAACTTTTGGTAAGACATTCTCAAATCCTCACTATGAATTCTTACCCAATTATAGAACTTCTTTCTCAAGCAAAGACCATAATTAGAAAGCTAAATCAATATTTGCAAGCATCAATTATTCAATTAAAACTTGAAAAATTCAATAAACTCACACATAATAATTAATAATAAGCACAAATAATTAATACCCAATCCCAATCTCAAACATCCATCATTGTACATACCCCTAGAAAGGAAATTAGTTACTCATATTAAAGGAAAAAAGAAAATGTATACCAATTGGGTAATCCTCAATTCCATTCATAATCAGAAAACTAACTTCAATTCCAACCTTTGAATGGTTAACAATGGAGTTTTCATTATTTTCAAGGAAGAAGAAGCTAAAAGTTGTACTCTATATAGTGTACTCCATATTCTATACAAATTGGGGAAAAACTGAAAGAATATTCTTTGCACAACACCCAAAATTGTCATTGGAAGCTTTCCCAAATGCACAACTAATTTCTAGATAATTTTTCCCCTCGGGTTTGACTTGCATCTCCATTTGTGCGGGCACCTACGACTACATGTGAGGACTTATGGAATGCAGGTGCCAAGTCCCTCAGGTAATGTGAAATTTTCTCCTGTGGCTTCTCATGCGTTGGCACCTACAGCCGCATGTGCTGACTTGCGGCACGCAGGTGCCTAGTCTTTTAGGCAGTTTGCATGCTTTCTCCTGTGTTGGCACCTAGAACGCAGGTGCCATCTTATGGAACACATATCCCAACGCATGTCTCTTGACAGATTGTTTCTCTTCCGATCTTCTCTTGACTTAGCTTCCTTTAAAAGTTTATTTGGGTCAAATCCTCTTGTATCTTCACTTCACATGAATGTTTGCATATAAGACAATAAAAGCATAAATCAATCCAAAACAATCTTCATGCATTTCTCAAACAATCCAAAAACAACAAAAGAGTGAAGTAAATAAATCAAAAATACTTGGATTGCCTCCAAAGAAGCGCTTGATTTTACGTCGCGGTATAACGATAGTACCTCAATGATAAATGCTTGTTCGGAGCCATGCCAATGCCCTTGGCACAATTCCATTCAAAGCTCCGAATGTATTTTCTCATAAGTGTCACCAACTCATCCCTTTTCCAAGCATGAAACTTATTGGATGTGGGTATTGGTAGAGTGTCATTAAGACCAATGCACATATTCACCAAATTTGGTGGTTTGAGCATGTTAATATCCTCGGGGTCCCTCTTCTCTCGACCATCATATAACACAAGTTGCTTAATTGGTAACTCTCTTCCAAGATTTTTTTCATAAGGAACTTTAACCATCTCATCCTTTGTAGCAATCACAGACACGACCCTACACTCATCTGGTGGTCTCATCGATTGGCAAACATTAAATATGACCTCTTTATTACCAACCCAGAATTTGAGCTCTTCCAATTTAACATCCACAAGCGCTCTTCCGGTGACTAAAAATGGGGGTCCTAAGGTAATAAGTACCTCTAGGTCCACATCACAATCTAACACCATAAAGTCCACTAGAAGAATGAACTTGTCGACCTTCACCAACATATCAAATAGGACACCAACCGAGCATTTGATTGAATGATCAGCCATTAAAAACCTCATTCGAGGATTTCTTGAAAATCATGAGAGGTGTCAAATTAATGTGAGCCCCTAGGTTACATAAGGATTTGTTGAACAAATACACCCCAATGGTGCAAGAAATGGTAAAGGATACCAGTTCTACTCTTTTTAGGGTCAAGTTACTTGCCATGATTGCACTACACTGATGTGACATCTTCACCGTGCCCACATTGACAACTCTTTTCTTCTTTAAAAGCTCCTTCATAAACTTGGCATACCCCGACACCTGTAGCAAAGCATCTACCAAAGGAATGTTCACTGATAGCTTACTAAACAAGTCAATAAATTTCTTGAACTAGTTGTCCTCCTTCTTCTTGATTAATCTTTGAGGATACGGGGGAGGACATTTAGGCAACGGCCTTGGCTTACTCAAAACGTGTTCCGATTTTTCCTCTTCAATATCGATCACAACTTGAGGAGGTGACTCAACCTTTTCTTTCTTCTCAATTGGATTTTCATCAACTACATACGCACTCTTCTCATCAACATTCAACATGGGTGACATAGGCTTCACCCCAACTTTTGGATTCTCACCACTTTTTTTTCAAGCACAACTTTTTTGGTTGCATTGCTCTAACTATCAAGTATTTTCCCACTTTGAGTGACTATAGCCATAACATGGTCATCATTCTTTGGGTTAGGAAGAGTGTCACTCAGAAGTGTACCCTTCATTTATGGGTTTATTTGGGCCGATAAGTGGTTCATTTGAGCTTTGAGATACTTGATTGAGGCCGAGTGCAAACTCATGGTTTGAGTGAGGTTTAATACATCATTTTTCAATTCTCTTACCCCATTATCCATAGACTCCACTTTCTTTAATACACGAGCCAACATATCCTTAATCTTTGAGCTGCAGGGTCGCTAATTCTCGTTTGAATCGGAATGGTGCCTACCTTAGGAACAGGCACATATGGATTTGCACTTTAGTGATTATATCGATCATCCTCTCTTTCACGATCTCTCTCTCCATGGGCCATCACAGTCTCTATCTCGATCACCATCCCTCTATGGGATACCTCTCTCTTTGTTCCAACCTTGATTCTGGTCCCTTTGTCACCAAAAGCCTTTATTGGCACCTTGGTACCCCGGGAAAGAATTCGCTAGTTGATTTGACATGTAGTGGACCTCCTCATCAAACAAGGCATAAGCCTCATCTTCTTCATGGGGCTTGGCTCCATGAGCCCCAATGACATTCACACTTTTGATTCTGGCACCCATCATATTTTTGGCAAGCAATTCCACCCGATGTTCTCATCCCTTTCTTTCTCTTTTCTCCTTATTTCATTGGTCATGATAGTGGAGGTGACACCTAATGTCACATAGGCCTCCCTCGTGTGCCAGGCTCGGTTGGTCTTAGTCATCTATCCAAAAGGCGTTCACAAGTTTGAATGTTTGGTCCATGATTGAACCCCCCACTAAATTGTTTGCTATGAACTTGTTCATGAAGTCAAGTGATTTGTAAAAGCTTTGCAAGAGCACTCCATCCGGTAGCCCATGATTGGGACACAACAACACTCTCTTCTTGAACCTCAACCAAACATCATGTAAAGGTTCACCCGGCAATTGATGAAAGTTTGTGATATCATCATGAAGTTGTAACATTTTCAAAGGTGCTAAGAATCAATTTAAGAAGGCCTCGACTAAACTATTTCATGAGGTGATAGAGCCTTCGAGTAGATCTTCTAACTAAGAGGTTGCTTCTCGTGAGAGAGAGAAGGGGAATAGTCTTAGTCGAATGGACTCTTGACTGATGTTGTGGATGGAAAATGGCTGGCAAATTTCTATGAAATTCCATCTATGTTGGTTACCATCTTCATTTGCGAGCCCTATAAATAAGCCTTTCATTTGAATTAAATGTAACATGGTGCTTGTGACATGATAGACTACATTACCAACCGTAGGAGGTAAACGAATAGCACCCGCTACACCATGTACTATCGGCTCATCCTCCATGTACATAAACCCATCAACGCTATCGTATTCGCTAGCTTGACTCATGGTGAACCTATTCTCAACACAAAAATAATAAACAAGTAAAAGAAAAACAAGACACAAAACTAATGTGAATCAATAAACAAAAGATGTCAATCAAAACCCAATCCTTGGCAATGGCGCCATTTTTGATAACGTCCAAAACAACTCTCTAATTAAGGAGGTGGCTATGGTAGTTGCAAAACAAGTTACCCAATAAGAGTCGGGGTCATTTTTCCATAAGTATTGGACTTAAGAGTCACCAAGATTCATAAATTAATTCACTCAAGCAAATGTATTGCTTAGACAAAAAGTAAATGGGAGAATTGGTTTGAACAAGTAATCAAAAATTGTGAGCAATAAGAACAAGGTAACAAGATTGTTAATATCAAAGTTGGAGGAACTAGAGGTGTGCTTTTGGTGGGGTCATAATATTAGAATTGGGATTAATTACTCAACTTATGCTTAATTATAGTGCGGGCTGCCTTGGTTAAAGTTATGTTCAATAATTTTTCAACCAATCAAACATATATACCTTGGATTCTTTCAAACCTCAAGGTTTTAGCAACAAACCAACCAAATAGCTTAAGTGGGTTAAATTATTTCTAGCCTTAACCCTTAGATGGGAAATTCCTAAGTCAAGCTATTTCTAGCCTCAACTTTTGGTAAGAAATTTCCAAATTCTCACTATGAATCCTTACCCAATAATAGAACTTTTTTCTCAAGCAAAGACCATAATTAGAAAGCTAAATCAATATTTGCAATAATTAATTATTTAATTAAAACTTGAATGATTCAATAGGCTCATACGTAATAATTAATTATAAGCATAAAAAATTAATACTCAATCCCAATTTCAAACACTCATTATTGTACACACCCCTAGAAAGGAAATTAGCTACTCATATTAAGAAAAAAAGAAAATATACCAATTGGGATAATCCTCATTCATATTGAGAAAACTAACTTCAATTTCAAGCTTTGAATGGTTAATATATAATGGAATTTTTCACTATTTTCAAGGAAGAAGAAGCTAAAAGTTGTACTCTATAAAGTGTACTTCATATTCTATACAAATTAGGGAAAACTAAAAGTAATATTCCTTGCACAACTCTCAAAATTGGCTTTAGAAGCTTCCCAATATGCAACTAATTTCTGGACCATTTTCCCCTCCGTTGACTTATGTCTCCATCTGCGCGGGCACCTGCAACTACATGTGAGGACTTGCGGCATGCAGGTGCTGAGTCTCTTAGGCAGTGTAAAATTTTCTTCTGTGACTCCTCATGCGTTGGCACCTGTGGCCGCATGTGCTGAATTGTGGCACGCAGGTACATAGTCTTTCAGGTAGTTTGCATGCTTCCTCTTGCATTGCAGGTGACATCTTATGGCATGCATATCCCAGCACATGTCTCTTGACAGATTGCTTCTCTCCCAATCTTTTCTTGACTTAGCTTCCTTTTATAGATCATTTTGGTTTAAATCCTCTTCTATCTTTATTTCACATGAATGCCTGCATATAAGAGAATAGAAGCATAACATCCTTCTAAATAGCATCAAATCAAGACAATAATTCATGCTTATGAGCTAAATATGTTGGTAAATTATCAACTTATCAGTAAGCAAACTGCTCAGTTCATTATGATTTGTCAGGCTAAGTCAAGAACAGGTAAGTACATTCTGGCTAACCTCTGACTCCCTACTTGAGTATTTAAGTACTTATGATATCAGTCTCAGCTATTTATAGATTCAGGAGCAGGTAAGTACGCTCAGATTATCTTTGACCCTCCTATCTGATTACTTATAATATTTATGACATTAGCTTCAGTTTTAGCTTCAATTTGCCTTACATGCTCGATACATTATTTCGTACTGACACCCCATTGCCTGGGGGCACTGCATTTATGCCTGCAGGTCCCGAGAAATGATCATACAGACCTGCTAAGTAGCACAACCGAGTGTCAGCGTATTGGTTGACTCCCTTTTTTTTCAAGGGTCGCCAGAGTCTCAGATGTTTGCCTATTTTACCATTTATAACCTTGGGGTAGGCCGGTGCCTTGTCCCTCCAAGTATTATATTCATAGAGGCTTGCAGACTAGTCTGATGGGTCGTATAGCTACGTTATTGGCTAGTTGGGACTTATTGTTGTTGTTGATAGTTTAGCGGCCTGCTGGCCTAGCTTATATTGTGTATACCTATTTTTAATTTTTGTATAGATATCATGGTGGTCTCGAAGGTCCCAATAGGACTTGTATGCTATCTGTTTATTGATTTATATAAACTGTTGGGAGTAGTTATTTTCTTTGTAGATCTGTTGACAGGGGCTTTACCGATCGAGGGCTTATTTTTAAATCGAGATATACTTATTTATTTTCTTGATTGCATGTGGATGCTATGCACCATTGGCAAGTGGTTCAGCAGGGTCAACTCGGACCTAAGTTTTGGCATCAGGTGCCAGTTGCGCCCCTTCTAGTTTGGGGCGTAACAATAATGGCACCATAGAATATCTAATGTAGCTAACGATTTTTTTCCCATTCCATAGTGTGCTAAAGTACTTCAATATGTGTTTACTATTAGATCTGCATGTTTATTCTTCCAAGTACTAGTATGACAAAGGTATTCTACACAACATGCTTCATGAGTTATTCTCTAAGTCAAATATATAAGTTCCTAAATATTATGTTGATGTTATATTTGCTCCTTATGTCATTGTTACTGCCCTAAGCATATATTCACATGTCTTCTAATAATGGTCCACAGTTCCAAAACTCAATAATAATTATGACCACCAAAATAACAATCTCAAAGATTAAAGAAACTGAGAGAAGCAATCTGTATATTTACGAGTGGCAACCTAGGGGCAAAATTCTAGCATGAGTCGATCCTAATTTGTGTATATATGGGTGGCATCCCAAGGGCGAAAGTCTAGCATGGATCAATCCCAAATTGTATATTGTGAGGGTAGCATCCCAAGGGCTAAATTGCCTAGCATGGGACTTCTCTTGTACCACTAATTAGCTGGTCATGTGTATCACATGCCTTACAAAAATTATAAAGCAAATAAGAGTAAAGAAAAGAATGTAATGTACATGATCCAATAAGAGTAAGCAAAGGTCATCTTTCATCCTTTCGTTTGAGCTCCTGTTTTACATATGCTTACTTTATGCCTTACATATTCAGTATATTCCTTCATACTGACGTCCCTCATGGGGGACACTGCATTTTATGTTGCAAACACATGTACTTCAGCTAGTAGACCTCCCTTGTAGGAGCATATGACACTCAACAGTCATTGGTGAGCTCTACGTTGATTTGGGGCTTGCCGAGTCTTTAGTATATATTTTGACATTGTATTATAATTAAAGGTAAGGCGCGACCTGTCCCGACCTAAAACTAAGTTTGTCCATCTTTTAGAGGCTTTGTAGATTAATGTTAAAGTAAAGGATAATTGTGTCTCGTCTCTTAATAATTTCGGCCTGAATGGCCAAGTCATGAATATATAATTTTTGGGCATATCTATGTTGCTCTTTTTATAAAAGTATCTTATTTATGCTTGGAGGAGCTTTATGAGTGTCATATATACACATGGTAAGCACATGTTATGAGTTGGTTCTCTCGGTCTTTTAGGGCATCGGGTACATGTCCGTCTCAGTGGGATTTGAGGTGTGACACCCAAGTAGGGCGAACCAGGTATGTCTCCATCCTAGATGCATCCTACTTCCTGTCATGCCCTATTTTTACCAAGGTTAGATAAAGCACAACTTATGGACTCTAAAAGAATTTTTATTATGTACAGAGTCGCCACCCAATTTTTAAGGAAAATAAGGAAACCTATTTTTTATTATTGACATGTATGACTCGCATTTTAATCTGCGAAAAACCATTTGAGATTCTAGGTAAGGGTTCAAGTTATTCCGAAGGGAAGGTGTTAGGCATCCTTCGGAATCCACAAATGTGGTACCTGACTAAACTTAATTTTTAAAGAGAGAGGAGGTAAAACATCATTTTTGTAAAAAAGTATAAATATGAACAGTAGAAAATATATGTATACAAGTTTAAAATATGTGCCTAAGAGTATGAAAAATGTACTTTTATATGTATGAGAAAATTTATATGTATGAAAATTTATATGTAAGAAAGTATACAAAAGAGTGTAAAAGAATGTATATTGTTAATATGAAAAGTATGTAAATATGTAAATATAAGTAGATACTATTACGAAATATATATAAAGAAAATGTGTAAGTAATGTATGTTAAATACATTGAGCAAAGAATGTAAAAGGAGCATTGAAAAGATTGTACAATAATTACATCGATTGACTTGCGTTTTTTTTTATTATGTAAATATTGTTTCACTTTTGCAAGAAAAAAAATGAGTTTAAAAATGAGAAAGGAATATTAATTTAAAAGTATTTTTAACAAAAGAATGTGTAAAAGGATTATTTGTAAAGTTTAAGTAAACTAATTAGAAGGAAAAGAAAAGAAAAGACGTCCTAATGTTTGCGTAACGTAAAAATATGAATTAATTAACTTAAGTATCTAAGTTAAATTAATTTGTTTATAAAAGTATTTACGACTTAAAGTTTTGCCTAAGCGCGTAAAAATAGATAAGTAAATAAAGGGACACTCCCACCCGACACCCCAAAAGTAAAGTTTTCACTATATTTTAGTTTTTGTACAATTACAAGAATTACAAAAATATAAATAAAGCGATGAATTTTGAAGAGAGACTTTCAAACCCCTTTTAATTGTCATATTCGGAAGTATCTTCACGTACATGTATAAACACTTAGTAAACAAATTAATAACAAATAAATATTTACCCAAATAAGTTAAAGAAATACATATATGTATGTAAATATAAGGAAAATAGAATTTATTATAGTATGGGCTCGGATATGTAGTTGTACTAAGTTTTAGATACGACATGGCTGCGAAACATCGGTTGGCCACCCGAGATCATCTCGCCAAGATACGAATCATAAAACTTTTTATTTTGTCTTTGTAATATTGAGATTTCGTCATCGCCCAAACTTTATTTTTTCTCGCTATGTATGTATATATGTATCCGTCTTTTTTATTGTGGAGGCCTCAAAAATCGACGGGAGTTTTTTCATTGGCCAATGCAGTGTAGTATTTGTTCGATATCAGTGTAATATCAAAAATAGTAAAGAGCAAGGACAAAATCGTCTAAACAGCCCCAAAATCGGCTAAAACAGTACCGAGCAAAAACCCATCTCCGGAGTAAATTTTCCGTGTGAAAAATGGTATAAAATCAGCAAAACAGTCCAACAATAGCAACAAAACACAGCAGCAAACAAATATCAACACAAGTAGCGAAAACAAATTAAAAGCAATACCCGAAACATGTAAACGATCACCGAAAAAAATGGTGCTTTGCCGGGAAATGTCTTTCCGACGCTAGAAAATATCTCACGATGATAGAGCCAGAGAACCGACAAGCATATCAGTAATAACAAGAAAAAAGTATCAAGAAATAATCAATTAATTTGCCAAAATAACGACCCAAAACAGTCCGCCGGGGCATGTTATTTTCCGGCCAGATTTGGAAGCGACAAACAGGGTTTCCGGCGTTGCTTCAACGGTTTCGCCGGAGCAACGCCGGAATCAAAAAGATTCGGCCAGATCTGCAAATCTCAACGCCATGTTTTCCGGCGTGGTAGCGGCAAAACGGCGGGGAAGGGGAAAGAAAGGAGGGGGCGTTGGTGGTGGTGATGGAGTGCTCCGGCGTTGTGAGTTCGCCGGAGTTCCAAGGGTCGTGGGGTGGTGATGGAGTGCTCCGGCGTTGTGAGTTCACCGGAGTTCCAAGGGTCATGGGGTGGTGACCCGTCGGGAGCTCGCCGGTCATCACCTCCGGCGAAGCAACAGAGAGGAGAGAGCCGTGAGAGGGAGAGAGAGAACAATAAAATCAGATGGGTGTGTGTGTGTATAAAAACGTGTGTGTGTGTAGTGTAGTGTGTAGAATAGGTGTGTGTGTAGTATGTAAATGTGTGTATGTGTAGTGTGTGTATATTTTGTGTTCCCCCCTAATAAAATGTCCCCCTCCCCTTTTATTTATAATACAAAACAAATCCCCTCTTTGTCCAAAAAATAAAAGACTAATCCTTTTTATTTTTTAGTTATTATCCGATAGATTATTTACTCTATTAACCAATGTATAAAGTTTATTAACCGATGGACGATAACCCTATTCAGTCATGTCAAATGTCACCTTTATTAAAGGTGACAAGACCTTGACTTGACCCAACTTATTAACCAATGCACAAGGTTATTAACTAGAGGACGATAGCCGTATTCAGTCATGTCAAATGTCACCTTTATTAAAGATGACAAGACCTTGACTTGACTGATTCGTTGCTCTGCGTATTAGAATTAATTGCTCCGACCTCTTGTGCTTGCGGAATGTATTAGAGAAAATCTATAAATAATATACAAATATATGTGTATTGGTATGTGATTACAAAATAAAATAAAATGTAATGTGTTTTAAATAATTGAAATTGTAGTATTTGTATTGTGTACGTGTGCGGATGACTGTAAAAAATATTGCGATTATCAAAATTGTATAATGACAATAAATTGATAAAATCCTAATATTTACAAAATAAAGGATAATTAACAATAAATTGTGAGAAATAAAAATATATCAATAAATTGATAAAATTCCTAAAATAAGGATGATTATCAATAAATTATTATATTTCATGAAAAATGTGTAAAAATGTATTTTGTGCTCTTTAACGAGCAGGAAACCTGAAGACGTTAATTTTAAGCACGGAGAGCCAAAATTGGGTGTCAACACTTTCCTTAACCCATATTCTATTTCTAGTCTTCATATCATGAGTTCCTCTATAAAATATTCATTTATCATGTTGATCGCGTAGCAATAGAATAGTAAGTACAAGATTAAGAGAATAATATATAATGATCGATTTTGCAATAATAATCTATATATAAACTAGGATGTTCATACTATGGCCACAACCCAAGATGGAGGGCTTTTAGTCACTCATAATATGATTACAAATCAAGAATTAAAGAATAAACGATAAATAGTTCTAAGTAAAGAGTTTAAGAAGTAACCTCATGAGAGTTGAGACTTGAAACTAGCTCTGTGCTCCTAAAATCTTTGTCCTCCTCTAAAAATGACCTAAGAGGGTATTTATAGTATTTAAAAATACCTAAGAGACCCCTCCAAATCGGACTGAGAAAAGGGCAAAAATTCTCCTTGCTTCCACTGGCTCGCGATGCAAGTGGCAGTAGCTAGCGCGAGCTCCTGTTGCGCCCCTGGAAATATTCTTTTCAGGGTGTAAACTTCAGAGGGGGTGTATTTTTTACCCTCCCCCTCGCCTTTTAAACTCGCTCCGTGATTTTTTGGCTTTACTTTGAATTTTCTTTTGCCAAATTCGACCATTTATGCTTTCACTTTAGTCTCAAATTGCACAAAACACCTTATATAAGTGATAAAATATGGAATTAAGCACAAACCACTAGTATTAAGCTAGATTATCCTAAAAAACAAATAGGGCAACAAGTACTGAAAAATAGTATATATTACCCCCACATCAGGCATTGACCCTACTTTATGAGTTTTGGACTATAATAGTTTCGATGAATAGTCACCCAATTGTGTCTTTCTTTGGATTGATTCATTCGTTAGTGTCCACTTGTTATTTGACCTATGACTTATTTAATAATATATCACAAGCAATTACTTTAATTTAATTAAGGGATCCTACTCGAGTACAGTCATTCATAGGTTCAAAGTACTTTACTTACTATTATAAGTGGATGACTACAGTAAGTACATCTGGGTTACACCTGTCCAAGCATCAATAAAGAATTACTACGACTAAACCATCATATTAGAGCAAGAGAATCAAGATAGGGATAAATGAATAACTCACTTTCGACTTCAAACACTCAGGATATCGCCTCCCAACATTCTCTGGTGTATAAGTCGTGAAAAGGGTAGCAACATCACCACAGTAGAAAGGACTCCTCCTAGACCCAGATGTGACACTGAAATCCTTAGACATTTTTCTTAACAGTTGAATTTCCTTAGCAATCAGAGCCCTAGTAGCCAAATTTTTTGAGATGAAGAATTGAGGGACGAGTTTGGAATTGATTATGGATTAAAAAAGGAGAAGAGTCGGATAAAAAGGAATGAGGCAGGTAAAAAAGGAGGTTTTATTTGGGAGTTTATTTAGTTTGAACTGCAAACTAGACCAGATTAGATCGGGTTTAAGGACTAACAATGGATTAGTCCAGCAAGAGCATAAGTGCCCCATTTTTGTCATGGTGAGGTCATAAAATAACCACATTCCTAACGGAGGGAAAAAAAGTGCTCCTCGATGAATAGTAAAGGATCAATTTTAGCCCTTTTGTGTTTTACCAATACATACAATCATAAAAAAAATGTTTTCTTTTACTTAAGCGAAACTGTTTAAAAAAGAAGAACACTATATGAAAAAATGATAAAATGAAAAAATGAAAAAGATAAAACAAAGAGAGAGGAAAAAAATAATGAAACGGGCACCCAAGGGTGTGACTTAGTGGTCAATGAAATAGGTTAAAGAATCATGAGGTCTGAAGTTCAAATCTCAATGAAGACAAAATACACTGGTGATTCTTTCCATCTGTTCTAGCTTTGGTGGACAAAATTAACTGGTACATGTTGCTGGTGTGCGAAAGCTAGCCCGGACACCACGATCATATAAAACAAAACAAAAGATAATGAAATGGGGAATGAGAAAAGAATTATTCCTCCAAAATACCTAGGTGTCCAAACACGGTCTTATATAGAAAATCAGCTGAGCAGCTAGGTTTTCTGAGAGAGAGAGAGAGAGAGCGAGGGAGAGAAACACAAGAGCTTAAATTGAGGCCGCTTAGCTATTTCTCTCTCTCTGTGTATCTCTTTCCTTATTTCAGATTGTTTGCCTTGTTCAACTGCCATAATGAGCAACGCGAAGGACAACTTCAGTGTTGCTGATCTCAGTGCTGGTAAAACCCCTTATCCCTTAAACCCCTTTATATTCAAAGAGGTAAATCCTATCGAGAATACACTTTTATCCTCATTTCTCTGTCTATATGCTTTTCGGATATATGTCTCTCTGTGAATGTGAAAGCTTTAATTTTTTGGGGTTCAATACTAGTGGTAAGAAGGAGCAACTCTACTGTTGCCCCTCTATCTAACAACAAATGCGACTCAATCCCAAGCTAGTTGGTGTTTGCTATATATGAATGCTCACTTACTATTAATCAAGGTCTATGTGAGAGCTTAAATTTTTATGGGGTCTAATCAATCCCCATTTTTTTTTTTGGTTATTATTGTTCTTTGTATATGGGGTTTAATATCTCTAATTAAAATCTCTTGTGTAGCTTTGAATGCGGGGGACCGAGCAGACCTTGTCAATGTACTCAAAGTGAGTCTTTTTAATATGTCATTTGTGTTGTAAGTTTATGAATTTTGGCTGACTTTGCCGTTTCTATTTGAAGAATAAACTCCAGGATCTTACTGGGAAGCACTCTGATGTGCTTGAAAATTTGTCGCCCAATGTGAGGAAGCGTGTTGAGGTTCTGAGGGAGATTCAGGCTAGTGCATCTTATACCGATTGCTGTTCAAATATTTTCTTTTATGGCACTTAGCTGTAATCATGCTATATTTGTTATTGAGTTCTCTAAGCATGCATTGTTATCTCTTGCCAATCATGATATATATGATCTCAGGACCTAGAAGTCAATGGGGGATTTAGTTTACTTCAATGGAGAGCATTTCAGTAAATCATGTTTGCAAATTTGTTGTGGCCAGTGACGAAGTCACACAATTTTGTCATTGGGACTCAAAAATATGTACGAATGTCTCATCTAAGTTTCGAACCTGCAACCTAGAGCAACATTTAAACCAGACGTCACCAGAAGTTTCCCTTATGTCAAGTGGATTTAACAATTTATACATTTTAAAATATAGTTTTTCCCTATTTTTGTGCATAATGATTTTTCGATTCTTCATGCAAAGTAGCACTCCTGGTTGTGGCATTGTAATTGAAGAAATTACTTTATGACAAGATTTAGACTTGTTTTTGTAGAACTTATTTACTCTTTTGACATTTTGAGTGTCATATATGGTGCATGATACAGCTTGAGAATTGGTTTATTTGAACAAGCATCCACGAAACGTTGTATCAAGTCAAAACACCTGACAAATTGGAAGGACTTGGGTTTCTTAGTTAGATTCAGTGTTTTGGACGGCGAAAGGCGACAAGGCTCTGCCTCGCCGCGCGGCGAGGCGAGTGGCGAGGCGCTCGCCTTTTTGAAGTGCGGCGTCAATTAATACCAAAAAATTAAAATAGTTAATTGCATATATAAATAATCAAAATCTCAATAGCAATAATATATTAACAAATATTTCAATTCAAAAACTAAAAATAGATAGTAGATACTAAAGTCTAGAACTTGAATGACTCAACAATCCATAAAACAAGCAATACTAAGACTCTAAAAGTTTATTCTTCTTCAAGATTTTCATAATCTTCAAGTCCAACATGCATTTCATTATATTGCCCCTCATCTTCTTCCTCCTCGGATTACCTTTTATCCTTTAAAGCCCTAATTTTTTTTAAAAAAACAAAAGGCGTCGCCTTTCTCGCCACAGTCGCCTTTCGAAGGTGGCATCGCCACGAAGGCAGATGGCGACATAGGCTCGCCTCGCCTCGCCTCTCGCCATTGGCAACGTGGCGAGCGCCATTCACAACACTGGTTAGATTCTTGCTCGGCTATCTTTTTATTGACTAGTTTTGTTTCTGATGTTATACCAAATGTTTGTTTTTTGTTTTCTCTTCATAAAAAAAAAGGTTTGTTTTTTGTTCTTTAAGTTATAGACTGAAACACAAATTTTGCATCTTATTGTGAAGTATTATCCAACGCTCATGTTTACTAATACTACTGTTCAGATTAAAGTAAACTCTGTAGTCTTCTCTTAAAATAGGACTCTGTATTACTTAACTGTCTTATAGGAGGAGTGTTTGACTACAATGCAGATAATATGGAACACTTGGATTAGTCATAATGTGTACTTCAGTATCGCCTTAGTTTACTGTGTATTATGTGCATTAGTTTTCAAGTTATGTTTAACTTGAAACCGAATTTGGATACACTGTATGTAATGTTGCCTGTTATTTATGGAAGTGATCTCCTTGATGCTCTAACTTTGTATTTATCTGGGTTGTTTGTTTTCTTTTAAAGGTTCTTGCTTTTGTCTGATTTTTTATAATTGTGACCAGGAGTGATGAGTTCTTCCTCTTTCTTAATTGTGCAGACTCAACATGACGACTTGGAGGCAATTTTTTTTGAAGAGAGAGCTGCACTTGAAGCCAAATACCAGAAGTTGTATCAACCACTATACACGAAGGTCTGTGCCACAGGCTATACATTTAGCACTAGTACAACATATGCATTGTTTCTGTGGTACGGTGATGTATAATCAATGTTGTTAAATACACATTTGCAGAGATTTGAAATTGTGAATGGGGTTGTTGAAGTTGAAGGGGCAACAACTGAGGCTGCAGTAGCAGACCAGCAAGTGGATAAAGATGCAGTGGGTATGTTAACTATCAATTTTGAGTTGATTATTTCTTTGGTATGGTCAATATTAATGCAGTTGGTGTTCAGTAGAGAAAGGTGTCCCTGATTTTTGGCTCACGGCTATGAAGAATAACGAAGTGCTAGCTGAGGAGGTAATTGTTGTTAGGTGCTTTACTGTAGTTACTACAACAGTTCCTTTAAGAGTCAGTCCACTATGTCAATCTGTTCTGTTTTGTAAATGCAGATCACTGAGCGAGATGAAGAAGCTCTCAAATTCCTCAGGGATATAAAGTGGTCCAAGATTGATGATCCAAAGGGTTTCAAGCTTGAAATTTTCTTCGAGAATAATCCTTATTTCAAAAACACTTTGCTGACTAAAACATATCACATGATTGATGAAGATGAACCAATTCTGGAGAAGGCAATAGGGTATGACACCATGTTATTGTCTGCAACCAAAGTTTTTGATTGATTTGACATAATTATTTTCTCCCAATGGTTTCTCATGTTTGCTCCACAATCTATAGGACTGAGATAGAATGGTATCCTGGGAAATGCTTGACACAGAAGATTCTAAAAAAGAAGCCAAAGAA
Source organism: Jaltomata sinuosa (assembly GCA_003996215.1). Lineage (NCBI taxonomy): Eukaryota > Viridiplantae > Streptophyta > Magnoliopsida > Solanales > Solanaceae > Jaltomata > Jaltomata sinuosa. The sequence continues at coordinate 141,647 of QJPP01002915.1, forward strand.
GGGGTCAAAGAATGCCAAGCCTATCACTAAAACAGAACAGTGCGAAAGTTTTTTCAACTTCTTTAGTCCACCTCAAGTACCAGAGGATGAAGAGGATATTGATGAAGATGCTGTAAGTACTGCTGTATTTCCTTTCTATCATTTCTCTTTTACAGTTCTATTTTATCTATAACAATATCCTTTTACTTATTGACAGGCTGAAGAACTTCAGAATTTGATGGAACAAGACTATGATGTTGGGTACGTCTATCTGACGTCAATTTACACAAACATATATAATTATGACTGAAAGAAAATGGTGCTGATGATCTTTGTTTCGGCTCTCGATTGTCTATGAAGGTCAACAATTCGAGATAAAATCATTCCACATGCAGTTTCATGGTTCACTGGGGAAGCTGCTGAGGATGATTATGCTGACTTGGAAGATGATGAGGATGAAGATGATGATGAAGAGAATGAAGAGGACGAAGAAGAGGAGGATGAAGAAGAAGAGGAGGACGAAGATGAGGAAGAAGATACCAAGACCAAGAAGAAGGTACTTAGTTTCACTTTTCCCGCTTCAATGTTTAGCAACTAAATTATCTTTTGGAGATGAAACGGCTAGGAAAGCTAACTCCTTTTCCCCATTGTTTGAAACGTCACTGCAGTCAGCTGCTGCCCGCAAGGTATGATCTTTGATCTCATGTTTGTTTCTGGATTTTATTTATGATTCTGTCGTCATACCTTGGTAGGACCTAATTGTTGATATTCCATCACAGAGGAGCGGGAGAGCACCTGTTGGAGATGGTCAGTCTGGTGAGAGGCCACCAGAGTGCAAGCAACAGTAGCTTCTTATTGAGACTGGTTCGATGTGATTAGCTCCTTGAAAGTTGGATGAGATATTGAGAAGTTTGTGCAATTTGGTTGGTTTGCTTGTTATATATGGAGTTATGCTTAGAACAATCTGTTAGAATCATTTTTCTTTCAATATTCTCTTCTATTCGTTCCCAGTCTTTTTTGGCCAGATAGCATGTGATGAGAATAGCGGGACCTATTTTGTGATTCGTTCTTGGATTTGGATAACTCGAATTTTTTATTTGATGATTCACCTGATGGTCTGTAAAATTTTCTTGGTCGGATGAGATGAAATTTTAAAGTAGAAGTTGATTGACATTTTTAGAAGTAAAGATATATTAACAGAAAGGATCATAAAAGATTAGTCTCTTATTGTCAATATTACTCCTTTCTGGTTATTTGGAATATTAGTTCGTTTTTATCTTTTAACTTTAGCTTGTACTACCTCCGTTTAACAATATTAGTATTGTTTTAGCGAAGAAATTTGTCCTCAAATAATTGTTACTTAGTGACATTAATTAGCAATTGTTTATAACCATGTCCTTATACTCCATGTGTCCATTTTTACTTGAAATAGAAGTTCACTTTTACTTGTTTAATTTATAAAATTAAGAGATAATTTAATATTTAATTTCTAATTTATTCTTATTATTAATTATAGTTATTTCTCAAATGCATTTTTTAAGACAATGATTTATTACTCCTTTTATTCCTTTTTAGTTGTCGTGATAAGACTTTGCACAACCATTAAGAAAAATTAATTAGGAGTGTAATTTGACTCATATATCCCTTATTGATTTTTGTTTATGTGTCTCTTAGTTCTAGAATACGTAATGTTAAGGGCAAAGTTGGAAAAAAATAATTTATTCTCTCTTGATTTTTTAAATTGATAAGTATTTTGGAACAATTATTTTTAGTATACATGATAACTAAAAAAGAACGGAGGGAGTATATTTAAAGGGTGTAAGTAAAATTGTCCTATTTATACCTTCTTAAGAAGTGTGTGAACTGTGAAGTCAATAATGGACAAGTAAAATTGGATAAAGGGAGTAATAAATAATTACTACTTTTTAGTGGCGCTCAATTCTCAAAAAACATTTAGGAGTAATAAATAGGGCAAATTAATAATTTGAATTTTGTATTTATTATTTTTTTTCTTAATAGGTGTGAAATAGGCTAAAACAATACTTATTTTGAGATGGGGAGGGAGTATCATATTAAAAAATAGGGGAAAGGACCATATACGGCCATTCGACTAAAGTATTTTCGTTGAAATGGTCATTTTTAAATTTGGGCTATTTCGACCCTTTTTTCTTAAATACTTTGTTGTTGATTTTTTTTATTTTCTTTTGCTACTTTTTTGGCTAAAATAAATAAATTATTTTTATAACAATTTAATACAATTACATAGAAACTAGATAAAGTATAGAATATGTGTAACAATTTTCATAGTAATTTTTGAATTTTTATGTGTTTTGACCATTTTGCTCCTTCTCGTAGTTGTTTTATGGTATTTGTAGTTTGCGGGAGTGGGTGATACGGTTCCCGAGGTGTTTGGTTGGATTCTATATGAATTTATCATTTTTAAAGGTTTTGAAGTTGCTATGGTTAACTTTGGTCAATATTCGAAGATTTAGACGTTGTACGATAGTTTCGTCAGTTCCGTTAGCTTTGGAATGCCATTTTTGAGCTAGTAGCACTGTTGATTCGGATCCCGAGGCATTCAGATGCGTTTTAAATCGTTGGTTGAAAAGTTTAAAGTTTTTTCCTAGAGTTGACTTCGATCAACATTCATTGATAACGACCTTCGTTGGTGAATTCGACGATTCCATTGACTCCAAAATATCGATTTTAATTTAGTAGCATAGTTAGTTTGTGTTCACGGAGTTCCAAACGAATTCTGAGGATCCAATTAGTGAATTTTTGGGTCTTTCCCATTGCTGGTGCACCAGTTCTGGTGCAACAACTTTTCCGTCTTCACATTTGCGAGCCTCTCGTTGTGTTCGCGAAGAAGAATTTCTTCTGACCTTCGCGGAGGGTTATGCTTGGGTGGGCCCCGGCTCACATTTTTGTTCATCGTGAATGCGATCGGTCTGTCGCGAACACGATGAGTCTGGGTCGGGCGTTCGCTGCGTTCACAAAGAAGGAAATCCCTGGCAGTGATTTAAATATTTATTTTCGGCTATATATCCCATCAATTTTTGAAGCTCTGAAACTCATTTTGGGGAGAATCAAAAAGGGGATTTTAAGATTTCTTCACCGGGTAAATTTCTTATACCACATTTACACAAACTCAAATGATTATTTCATGATTTCACCTTTAAATCTTGATTTTTCAACTTAGAATTTTTATTTTTTTTGGTAAAGTAAAAATAATATGGTATTTTGATGATTTCAAGCTCGATTTTAACTCTATTTTTTATGAAATTTTATATTTGAACTCCTTAATCTTTGGGTAAATTTATTTTCTAATAAAATTTCAGTTTTGCACTTGTGGGCACGGGATTGACTTTTTAATTAACTTTTTGGACATGGATTAGAACTTTAACAATATGAGTATCGTTGGACTCGTGTTTACGCGTAGAGCTTGTTATTGGTAGATTCATTGTGTTCGAAAGTGATGACGTTCAAAAGCACTCTCACGTAGGAGGTGGTAACGATCATCGTACAAAATAATAAATAATTCCAACGGATGTCGAGATCGTATCCATGGAGAATGGAGTAATGATCCGCCAATAAATTATCAAATAACAATCACTAGAGTGAGTAAGTATTCAAGCAAATAAGAAGTAAAAATTGGGGAAAAGGGACTGGGAATTAACAATATCGCAATTTCAACACAAGAACAATCGTAAACACAATTTGATGATCAAGAGAAGGAAGACTAGGGGTATGCTTACAATGAGGTTCTACAATGGGCTAGGGAGTTGATTAATCATGCAAACTTTTGATTATAGGTATGAGTAGCTTGGTTCTAGCTATATTTGGTAGTCTTTCAACCCTCCAAATATATGTACCATGGCCTTTACTCAAGCACCATAGCTTTACCATAAAATAACTAATTAAATACTTGGGTAAGCCAAATTATTTCTAGCTTCGACTCTTAGATGAAAATTTTCTTCGATCAAGCTATTTCTAACCTTAATCTATGGTGAAAATATCGAATCTCCACTATTGAATTCTTACCCAATTTATGAACTCCTCTTTCAAGCAAGAACAAAATTAGGAAACTCAATTAATGTTTGCAACCATCAATTTTATAATTAAAGCTTGAAGAATTCAATAGACTCATACTAAATAATTAATTATAAGAACAATTAATCAATATCCATGCCCAAATTCAAACATCCATCATGCACATACTCTAAGAATAGGATTTAGCTGCTCATATTAAGAGAACAAGAAAATATACTAAATGGGTTTCCCAAAATTCCACTCATATTAAACTAATTTCCAATTCCAAGCTCAAAATCTTTACAAATAGTGTTTTTCAATGAGGAAGAAGAAAAGAGAAAGTATACTCTCACTGCTCTTCCTTGGAGAAAGTAAAAACTCGATTGTTTCTAAGGCACTCACCCCAAAAAGAATTTTATAATCTTCCCAAATACGTCACATGACTTTGGACAAAAATGCCATTCGGGGCTGGTGCGACCGACATGCAATCGCACCCTGCATTGTGCGGCTTGCATGTGCTTTCCTCTCTTATCAGTGAAGTTCAGCCGCATGTGCAACCCAAATGCGAAAGTAGGTGCAATTGCATCCGGCGATGTGCGACTCGCACGTTGATCACTGCTCAGGCAGTCTTTGATTCTCTTTGTGCGATGGCACCTGCGTATCGCAGGTGCCTTTGTGCGGCTCGCATGTCTATCGCCCTTCTTGGCAATTCCTTCCTCATTTTTTTATCACCTTCACACTTTAACTTCTTTTTGAGCTCTTTAGGTTCAATTCCTTTATTTTCTTCTCTTGACCAAGAATACCCGCATTTATGTCAATAAAGGCAATAAGTACCTCTAATTTTTATCAAAACATGACAATAATTCATGAATAAAGGTTCAATAAGTTGATTGATTACCAACTTATCAAACCCCAAACTTGAACTATTGCTAGTCCTCAAGCAAGATACTCACAAGGTAATGAATGAAATAAGTTCTCAAAAAACAAAGGTTGTACACAAGATTATCTCTACTCTAAAACCTAAGAAAATAAGAACAAAAGACTCAAAACAAAACGACTCAACTACAATGCTCATCTCAATTGGTATCACCATATACTCTCAAGGCAAGTGCTCATTTCAAAACATTACCAAAAAGGATTTCATTTCTCATTCAAAAACAGGGGATTTGTTATTCAAAACAAGATTATCAAGCTTCTCAAGTCATTGGCATGGACCTTCAAGGGTTGTCTCGAGATTCGCCACATGACTTGTCTCATTCATTTCTCTCAATTAAAATAGAGACTTCATTTTTTTCAATTCAAGTGCATGATGCCATTCACCACAAGAGAGAATCCGATTCACACTCATACAATTCAAATTAGAGGGATTATAAGGGAACACGAAGACTCTTACTCTCTCAAAGAAGTTTGAGTGCACACACATTGAACCATAGGCTTGCCCTTTATGTAATTCGCCATTAATGTAGAGTTACCAAGCTCAAAATCACTAAGGACTTGCGGGTTACAATATTGGCTAGGGTTAATATGAGGATTACATTTTGCTCAAGTGACTAAACCTCCCCAACGTTCCTTGTGATCATTCAAAACACCGCTTACATTTTTGAATATTAATTTCACCTTATTTCTCCCTCTCATAACTCAAGTTTTCCTTCAACTTAATCATTCAACATCCTTTTATTACCTTCACTTGGTAGCACCAATTCCTTATTTTCTTTTCATTTTGCTCATTTCATTGGACATTTTTCATTTCGAGCATAAGGTGCTACCTTGCATTAAAGTGCGTCTCTTTTCTTCTCCACACTTTGTACATACACCCCCAAACTTAGGCCTTTGCCTATGTTATTATTTTGATTCCCCCTCAAATTTACACTTTTAGCCTACATTTAACTTTTGAGCCATTAGGGAGGATGAGTGTAAAAATTGAGGGTCCAAAAAGGGTTAAAGTGTCTAACAAGGTGTCAAAGAAAGGTTACAAGCTTAAATGGGCTTACTAGGGTCAATGTAAAAAGAAGTCAATTTAGGTAAAGTGGCTATTCAAAAAGGTCCGAAGGTCATCTTCTAAGTTTGATGACATCTAGAATTTCACCTTGAATCACATTTGGAGCAAGTTCTAGACAACACATATATACAAGAACAAAGTATAACCTTACCAGACAAGGCATCACAACACAAGAATTTCACAATTAGTCTCAAGATTAATTAGGACAAATGACTTTTGACAAGTTATTTTGAGTTTTTTTACACACTCATTTGTGATTCGATCAAGAAAAATGGGGAATGTGCAAGTCATGACAAGAGAATACTTCAGCAAAAATTATTTTTCCCCTATTTCCTTTAATTTACAAAACTTCTTGCCAAGAAATTTTTTGGTTGACCCATTTTGAGACAAGCAAACACGGACTCAACCTAACACTAAAACTTGGCATTTTCTCTTAAGAAAGTTATCTCTCAATCTATCATAGAAAAACACCAACCCGGTTTGATATAAAAAATAAACAAAAGAAAATAATTGTTTCTTGGGAAAGAACTGTGGTATGAAGAAAACTCTTGGAGTTTATTTGACTACGCTATTATTAACAAGGAAAAAGTGAGAAAGGTGCTCTTAGTTAACCCTGGCGTATAGTTAATGCAAGTTAGTCCATATCAATTTTAAAGTTGACTTGATCGCGGATTGAATAATGCCTGGAATATCCCTAGCTAGCTTGGGCAAACGCTCCTCATTGTGGCGAGCAAGGTGAGCAAGTTGGAGTAAACCACCTGAAACTGGAGTGTCTTGGAGAAAAATGTTGGTGGCAGTTGGCACTCCCGGGGCAGGAGATGGATATTTCAATTGATCATATGAAATAATTTCAATGTGCTCCGTGCCTACCGGTGTATTTGGATTTTGAGGAAGGCATCTCTTCTTGATGTGCGGAGCATCTTTGTCACGCTTTGTGTCCAAATAAATCATCCCTTAGCTCTACAAATTTTGTACAATAGTTGGAATAGAGGACATTGTTCCCGTAAACATAAATTACAGATGAGAACAAGAAAGACCATGGAAGTGGAATCATGTCTAGCTCATCTCTTGAATTGTTTTGTGATGATTTCCCCTTCGTTGATTTAAATGCTGGACATGATTCAAGCGATGAGAATGGCTACCTCTATATTCAGCTTGGTGGTGTGGTGAGTTGGAATAAGCTACGTGCACACAAAATCCAACCACATCCGAGCCTCAAACTTAAGATCTTGACGAGAGATTTGTCCCTTTGAAACTTCCCAAAAGGGATCCCCTTTGGTGATGGTACTAGATACCCAAGCATGTTGGTTGGCTTTTCTAACCACGCGTTGAGTATATCCTGGTGCTGTTCTTGGTTCATCATCTCATCCGATAGAATTATGGCTTTAGGGGTAATATCAACCTCTTTGCCCCTCACTAAAACAGAATGGAGGCATGGTATCTTGCTCGCTGGACCTTTGTGCTTTAGAATGTCTTGTCTGGCCTGGTAAGAAGCATAAAACTCCTGTACCAATTCAGGGAAGTAAGGGCCGGGAGATTTAGTCAATTCCACCCAGTCCCTTTCATCGAACTGCTTGGCTATATTTTGGAACTCATCTTTGAAGGATTCTACATCAAACCCAGCCTCTTCCAAGAAAGATCGCTTATCACAAAACTTAAGATAGTAGGCCTACATCCCCTCAAAGCCAAACCAAATTTGTGACTCAGATGGTCCTAAATTTTGCACAGAGATGACTAGATTTTTAGATATCGAAGCTAGAGTGTTGGCATGTCTTTTTGGGAAGAACCTACAAGAAGTCATATTCCTGCAAATATATATTAGCACCAGGAACCATGCAGGAATCGATAAAAAAACTACTAAGTAAAAAAGAAATCTAATGCATAGGCAAAAAAAACACCAGGTTACTGTTGGCATGTGTGAGTAACATGCGAAACACACATGGAGAAATGCGAGTCTCATGTGACTTTGCCCATGCTAGCAGAAACCTGAGCAAACACATCTTCAAGGTGCGAATTACCTCATCCATTGTGCGCGTTGCACATGCCTTCGCGCTTGAAGGCAGTGAACTGACATATTAACAACAGACATGCGACGCCTTATGCAGTCCGCAGGTAAAGATATGCGGGTCACATAAGGAACGCTCATGAAAATAGAAAGAATTTTTCAATTCCTTGTTTTCATGTGTGTTGTGCATGTGATTCGCAGAGCAATACCTGTGGAATGCATGTGCAACCAAGGGGATGAACACAAACTTCAACAGGGCCTAAGCATGAATTGACCAATAACCAAGTTATCCGGGTACTCAGACTTCCCCAAAAAACTTCAAACATAATCAAGACCCTCATATTATAAAGTATTTGCTTAATAATTTCCCTTAAGAAGGACGTTACTCCATATATCATCGGAAACATCAAGCATTCATGAAATCCACTCAAACACTATCAACGCATCAAGATTTCACTCCTCTCAACCAAAGCACTCACCGAACAATATAATCAATTGAAATAATCACAAAGGCGCAATGGTATCAATAATTTCAGCCCACATAACATTATTCAATCAAAACCTTGTGAAGATGACGATTTGCTCTTAAGAATGATGTCACCCTATCTATCATTGGGACAAATCATGCATCAACTCAAGTGGGTTACTCAGACTTCACCCAAAAATATGAAATTTAGGGCTAAAAATTAACACAAGTTGCATGCACCAATCTAAAACCAAGATCTACCAAGTTTTTCTCAAGCAAAATCGATAATATACCCCAAAATTAGGGTTCCAAAATCAATATGGAAGATTTAACTAGTATGCTTCACAATTAATGTTCTCAATCTACTTAAAAATAAGGATTTAAAATTGGAAAACTTACCACAAGAAAAGATGAGGGAATAAAAAGTAAAAATTTGAAGTTTTTAATGCCTAACAATGGAGACCCAACTTTTCGCTGCAAAAAGTGGTGGTGCGACGGAGGATATACAGAGGTGATGGAGTGGGAATGAAAGGGAAAAAGATCTTAGGGAAATATTGGGAGAGATTTGGTGGAGGGTAATGGAGGTTTTGGGAGATTATAATGGAGAAAAAGATGGAGGTTGATGGTTCAAAAAGGGAAAAAGAAGAAGAAAGGACACGGGTCAAAGTCCAGGTCGGGTCGGTCAGTGGGTAGATCAACAGATTTTTTAAAACTTACTTTTGTGTGTGTCGCGATATGTGATTTGCACATGACAATGTGCATCTAGCACGTCATATTGCACGTGACAATTTCTGAGCCTAAAGTTTGCCAGATTTTTGGTTTGACGTGCAACAAAAGGGCGATGCGCAAATCGAGAGGTGTAATTCACACCTCCTATCGCACATCACTTCAACAATTTCCTTTTCTTCCTATTTCTCTGGTTGCAGGTGCGGCACCACATGCGGATGCAAAATGAGGCATGCAGACCACATATCTCATCGCACATGCCCTCTGATATTTTTCTTCCACCTAGTCATTTTTCAATCTCCATGCATTCCTAAAACACACCAAAAACAACAAAAGGTAAATGAAATAAAATAAAAATACTTGAGTTACCTCCAAAAAAGCGCTAGATTTTACGTCGCGGCTTGATGATAGTACCTCAACTTTCAATCATTTCTCAGTAGCATGCCAATATGATTGGCACATCCCCATCCAAAGCAATGGAAATAATTGTTCAAAATCCCCATCACTTCTTCTTGTTGCCAAATTGACAACATCATAGATATAGGCACTTGATGAGTGTCATTTGTATTCATGTGCATGTCTACCACATATGTGGCTTAGGCAAGAGCAACCCCTTGGGATTCTTTCTTTCACGAGCATTCATAACCCCAAGTTGATCATTGACTGGTGCATCCTTGATCTCACCCTCACTAAGGAATTCAACCATCTCGCCCTCGGTAGAAATCACGGATACAACTCTATGCTCGTCCGGTGGTTTGGTAGGTGACACACATTGAATGTGACTTCTTTACTCCTCACTCAAAATTTGAGATCCCCTATCTCTATATCAACTAGGGCCTTTCTAGTGGCCAAAAGTGGTCACCCCAATATTATAGGCACATCAAGATCAACATCATAATCTAAGACCACAAAATCAGCCGGCAAGATGAACTTGTCTACTTTCACTAAAACATCAAACAATATCTCCACCGGATGCTTAATTGAATGATTAGCCATTAGTAACCTCATTGGTGTGGGCTGAGGAGTACCTAAGCCTAACTTTATGAAAATCACAAGGGGCATTAAGTTGATGATTTCCCCAAGGTCACATAAGGCCTTTCTAAATACGAACACTCTAATGGTACAAGGTATGGTGAAAGCTCCCGTATCCTCAAGTTTAGGAGCTATATTGATCATCATGACAGCACTACAACTATGGGATACTTCAGCTGTCCCCACATCAATCACCCATTTCTTCTTTAGAAACTCCTTCAAAAACTTAGCATAGCCCGGTATTTGCATAAGAGCGTCAACCAAAGGAATATTTATAGAGAGTTTGTTGAATATGTATACAAACTTCTTGAATTGACCATCTTCCTTTTTCTTGATTAACCTCTGAGGATAAAGAGGAGTATTTGTAGGAAACGGCCTTGGCATACTTGGAAATTCCTCCTCAATCTCAATAGCAATTTGAGATGGCAACTTCACTTCATTCTTCTCCTTATGTGGGCTATCATCATCAACAATCACAATGGGTGCACTAAGCTTCACCCCAATATCCGGAATCTCATCACTCTTTTTCTAAATGACTCTCTCTTCTATTTCGTCATCTCACGACTTCCATGATTGGTTTTCTCACACCACTAAGCATTTTTCCACTTCGAGTGTAATTGCCATCATATGGCTATCATTTTTCAGATTCGCAAGAGTGTCACTTGGAAGAGTACCTTTAAAATATGGGTTCATTTGAGAAAGCCTCTAAGTTCTTGATAGATGCCAAATGTGAACTCACCATTTGATGAGGAGTGGATACCTCACTTTTTAAATCTTTCACCCCGCTATCCGTAGATTCAACTTTTTTTAACACTTGAGATAACATGTCTTCAAACTTGGAATGTACGGGTTTACTCATACTTGGTTGGTAAGGAGACACATAGGATTTTGGTGGAGGCACATAAGGATTAGCTCTACGGTTATTGTAACGATCACCGTCTCTCTCACATTCTTGCTATTGACCTTTACGGTCTCTACCTTGCTCTCTATCCCTCTATTGAGGGCCCTTGTCTTGGTTCCAATCTTGATTCTTGTCACTCAGATGCCAAGGACCTTGGTTGGTACCTTGATATCAGAGTTGAGAACCTACCACTAGAAAACAAAGCTCCTCATCTCACGATGCATGAGTACCAACTCCATCATGATCATTCAAACCATAAGTACCTATGGCGTTGACACTCTTGGTCTCGGCTCCCATTATATGTTTGTCCAATAAATCAATTTGTGTCATCATTTTGGCCATGGTTTCATTTCTTTCCTCCTCTTTTTTCCTCATCTCACTCATCATAATAGATGAAGTAACACCCAGTGAGACATAGGCTTTTCTAGTATGCCATACCCTATTGGTTTTTGTTATTCGATCTAAGAGGGCTACATCGAGACCATATTGAGGGAGCTACTTGGGAAGCATAAGTAGCCATGAAAGCCAAGTACCCTCATCTCTTTTCTTCCAATTCAGTTTCAGCTTGAGGTAATAGTTTTCTCCTTAGTTTGTCCCTCCAATCCTAATCTAGCATCTAGTTGTCACGATCCAATTTCTCGGTCATGATGGCACCTACAACCCCCGGTAGGTGAACCAATCCCCGTAGCCCAGAACAGTTAGTAATGGGCTACTATCTAACAAATAGGAGAACAAGACGAAGAGAACAGATAAAAGGACTATAAATATATACATATGTGGAATCGAAACCAAACCCCAAGACCTGGTATCATAGTATAGAGCCAAACTACATACACGGAGTGCAAATAATCCCAAACAATACATACAGATGTCTCTGAATGGTAATAGAGTACATGAAGCAAAAGATAAACTAAAGCTAAGCTTCGATCGCCAAGAGCTCACCCTCAGTCTGAAGTAGTCCCCAACAGATCTCCAAGCACGAATCACAGCGATCTAACGGCGATGGCCCTCGCTAGGATCTGCACCCAAAGATGCAGGGGGGTAGGGGTGAGCACCAAATGCAAAGCATAAGGTACCCAGTAGGTATCATAGGCCGACTGGGCATATATAAGATAAAAGCGTAGTAACAGACAGAATAGAAGCAAGCAGTCACAGAAATCCATGAAAGGTACACAGGAACTAGCCCAGAGGGAAATCAACAGAACCACATGTGAGGCTAGTAAGCAGAATATACACACCATAGGAACAGGCGAAAGTAAGAAGCAACGCACCTGGGGTCCTTGCAACAATAGTGTATACAAAATAAGTTTACGAAATGGACGGTATACCGGTAACCTCAAGTGTAAGAAGAAGAGAGAAGAGTAATGATAGACATGCTTAGAGACATGAATCAAGCCCAACTAATCATATCAATCTCAATCCAGCAACTAACAGTCTAGCAGTAACCAATTTCATAATTAACCGTAACAGGGAACAATTCTGTAAGTAAATAGCAAAAGTCTACCTACAGTCCCCCGGCCGCCCATACAACCGAGAAACACAAACAAGTGAAAACAAACCCTCCGGCATCCCATACTACCGGAGCGTACAATCAGCAAACAACAAACAAGGGCGGAGCCTCAAAAAATGAATGATATGATGCATGAAGGTCTCAAGTGAAATGGTATCTCTGTATGTACCTCCTCCGTTGCCGATCCAGCCCAGCAGGTAGGTTCCATGGAAGGACACTGCCCGTATACCTCTACTCCACCGTATACCCTTCCTCCGGCACACGCAGCCCGTAGCCCCTGGCCCGGATGGCAAGGTCCATGGAGGTCCCAGACCCCATACTAAAACTCAGTATCAAAACATGTCGTCTGGAAGTAAGCCCGGTATCAAGATAGAGACCCAGTCTCGAATATGCATGCCCAGGCCCTGTCCAGGACTAAAGTAGTAGGAAAATATCTCAAAAACCCCTCCAGGGGTGCCCGGGCATAACCAGATCTAAACAGTAGAAAGTCATCTCAGGTGCTCGGTCCGACCGAGGCTAAAAATCATCTCAAGTAGCAAGAAAACTCAACTAGCACCTCGGCCCTGCCGAGTCTAGCGTTAATCGTAAAACTGGTGATTTAAAACATAATTTTACTTTCTTTTACCCAGGAAATTCACAAGTTAAATCAAACCATTTCTAAATTATTTCCATCAAAAAGGGCCCCCCCGGGCCATGCAAGGTTTAGAAAATAGTGTCAGTAGGCCCGAAGCCAAAACCATAGTAAAACATGGATAAAACCTCTTTATATGCATGGAAATGGTATGATCACACACACAATAGCTGCCCAGCAGCTCACAATCAACCTATCGACCCTGCACAGGCCCAGAGCTACTAAGCAAGCATAACCAGCCTAGAAGGATAATTCTATGCCCGGGACTCGCGGACATTCCCAAAATCTCACCTTCTATGTTCTAGAGTCAACAAGGCCTCACAGGACCACAAGGGTAAATAAAATATATCGGCAAATACTACAAGCAACGGAGGAACAAAAATAGGCGGACATGAATAAAGCGGTCGAGGTCTGTGGTACCAACCTAATAAACCAACCCAAGGATGCCCATTAATACAATTTTATCCTATATATGCGGAGTCTAGAGAAAATAAACTGTAACCTACCTGTCGTCCGATGACAAGCTCGAACCTCTCCGAAAAGAAGCTCCAAAATGAAATCAAACTTGAACTCGGGCTTGAATAACTTGACGTAGATAATTGATTTCCTTTTCGAAATTAAACACAACGTCAAAATATATCCTATATTCATAAAGAGTAGTAAGCTCTCTTCTGCCAACAATTCTTTCAATTTCCTTTATCAATTAGTGCATGGAAAGTTATTCCATTCACCTAAGCCAACACCAATTATCATAATTGATGTTAGGCCACCTAATGGACAAGTGGCAACATGCATTTTGGTGTGGCATCCCTTGATTCCACGTGGAATCTTGGTGTCACACCATAATATATTCTTTTCCCGATTATGTATATATTCGGGTATTGCATAAGTTCGTGGTAAAATAAATATAACATTTTAAATATACCATAATTCATAGAAAATTATTTCAAACAAAACCTACTATATTATAATAATAATTTTCAACATAACTAAATTTACTATCTCCGTTAAAATATTACAATGTACAAAAACCTTATAAAATAAATACATATACCATTATATCGTAAAAAAAATATTTTTCATAAACCTTTAAAATATTTTGAAAAGGTAATAATAATATAATTTTCTACCACATTCAACTTTTAAATTAAATATTTTCAAATACACGCGCGATGCTAATAAAATTCTTAAGCTTAGGCTCGTAATTCACCATCGCGCGATTTTGATACTCAAGAACTCTCTTGGAACCCTCCCTTATGTTTTCTCACTGTTTCGGAACTGAAATGGCGTTTTAAAACGTGAAGTTGAGGCTTAAATCGAGTTTAACCCGACTCGGTTCGCAACCCATTTTCTGCCAGACAGTCCGCGGTAAAACAGTCATAACATTTTACTCCGCGATCAGTTGGACGTGAGGTTTTGTGCGTTGGAAACTAGACTCGTAGACCTTCGATTTGGTATTTTGGGGGACTTCTAAATCTTTATATATTGGGAGAAAAGCTCCGAGACATTTTACCCAAAGTTCAGAAAATTTATTAAAGATCTTACGATAACTTTTGCCGACTTGCTTGACTTCAAAACTTATAATGCGACCAAACAAATGGACCGACACCGAAATACCGGTCCTGACGAGCCTTAAGTGACTTGGGGCCGCTACAAACAAGCTCTAACGGTTCAAGGAACACGTATACGTGGAAATAACCGGAAGGGTCATTACATTATCCACTACTAAAAAGGACTTTCGTCCTCGAAAGTCAAGGCAAGGGGGGTACCTGAAGGCTAAAATAGCTGCGGATACTGATCCCTTATATCTCTCTCGGTCTCCCAGGTAGCCTCCTCGACTGGACGGTGCCTCCACTGAACCTTAAAAACCGGGATCTCTCGAGACCTCAATCTCCTGACATCTCTGGACAAAATAGCTGCCGGCTCCTCAACAAAGGCTAAACCCTCACCCAACTGAACTGAATCCCACTGCAACACATGAGACTCATCTGGGACATACCGACGCAACATCGAAACATGAAATACAAGATGTATAGCTGAAAACATCGGAGGCAAGGTTAGCTGATAGGCAACGCTACCAACCCTCTGAAGAATCTCAAACGGCCCAATGTACCTGGGGCTAAGCTTGCCCCGCCTACCAAATCTCATCACGCCCTTCATAGGCGATACACAGAGAAACACCAAGTCACCGACACTAAACTCCAAGGCACGAAGCCTACGATCAGCATAACTCTTCTGCCTGCTCTGAGTTGCCCGAAGTCTGTCCTGAATCACTCGGACTCGGTCTAAGGAATCTCGAAGCAAATCTGTGCTCTGTGGCCCAGAACTAAAACCATCAAACCAACCAATCGGCGATCTGCAACGCCTACCATACAAGGCCTCAAAAGGTGCCATGCCAATGCTCGAATGGAAGCTGTTATTATAAGCAAACTCTGCCAAGGGAACAAACTGATCCCATGAACCTCCAAAGTCAAGAACACAGGCCCGAAGCATGTCCTCCAGAATCTGAATGGTCCTCTCGGACTGGCCATCTGTCTGAGGGGGGAAAGCGGTACTAAGGTGAACCTCTGTACCCAAATCTCGCTGAATAGCCCTCCAGAACTGAGATGTGAACTGAGTGCCGCGGTCTGAAATAATAGAAGCTGGGACCCCATGCAATCGAACAATCTCATGAAGGTAGATCTGAGCTAACCTCTCTGCACCATAAGAAGTCTGAACCGGCAAGAAATGTGCTGACTTAGTCAGCCTATCAACAATCACCCATATGGAATCAAACCTATGAGAAGTACGAGGTAAACCAACAATGAAGTCCATAGTAATCCCCTCCCACTTCCACTTAGGAATGGGAAGTCGCTGCATCAAACCACCAGGTCTCATGTGCTCGAACTTAACCTGCTGGCAGTTCAAGCACCGAGATACGAAATCCGTTATATCCTGCTTCATACAACTCCACCAGTAAAGTTGCCTCAAGTCTCTATACATCTTTGCTGTGCCAGGGTGAATGGAGTATCTAGTACAATGTGCCTCGTGAAGTATCAACTGAATCAAATCACTAATCCTCGGAACACAAAGGCGACTATCAAACCTCAGAACCCCATCTAAATCTAGAGTAGCCCGACTGGTCTCACCCTGAACAACCCGATCACGAAGGTCACACAACTGTTTATCCTCAAACTGACGGCCCTGAATCTGATCAATCAAAGTAGAACGAAACTCAACACTGGCGAGAACTCTGCTAGGATCCGACAAGTCAAGCCTAACCAAACGGTTAGCCAAGGACTAGATTTCCCAGGCCAACGGTCGCTGTAAAACTGAAAGAGAAGCTAGGCTACCCATACTCACCGCCTTCCGGCTCAAGGCATCCGCTACCACGTTTGCCTTGCCCGGATGATACAGAATAGTGAAGTCATAGTCCTTCAGTAACTCGACCCATCTCCTCTGTCTCGAGTTCAACTCCCGCTGACTCGTGATATACTGAAGACTACGGTGATCGGTGAAGATATCACAGTGAACTCCATATAGGTAATGCCTCCAGAGCTTGAGCGCGAAAACTACTGCCGCCAACTCTAAGTCATGAGTGGGGTAGTTGCGCTCGTGAACCTTCAGCTGCCTCAACGCATATGCTATTACTCGACCCTGCTGCATCAACACACAACCAAGACCAACCCCAGAAGCATCACAATACACAGAGAAGCTCTGACCCTCAACCGACAAAGTCAACACTGGAGCTGAAGTCAATAAGGCCTTAAGCCTCTGGAAGCTATCCTCACACTGATCCGACAACTGAAATGGGACATCCTTCCTAGTCAGCATAGTCAAGGGTGCTTCTATGGAAGAAAATCCCTCAACGAACCGTCTGTAGTAACCCGCTAACCTAATAAAGCTG
>QJPP01002916.1:0-79952 GCA_003996215.1 Jaltomata sinuosa
GACGACCCCCCCCTCTAGCCGGGGGCTGAACTGCTCGTAAAGGCTCGGCCAACTGAACTGTACCCTGCTGAGGGCAATCTCTAGCAAAATAACAAATCACACCACTAGTAAAATAAGCCCATGGCGGCCTACTCGGTCGAGATGAACCAGCAGATCTCCTATAACCACCACGGCCTGATGCCCCATAAACTGTACCCCTCGAAGACTGGCCGCCATAGCCCTGATGGCTGCTCTGACCCTGCTCGAACTAGGTACTACCGAAAGTCTGAAGGGAAGCCTGAACCGGTCGGCTGGATTGACCCTGGTACTGCTGTGGCTGATAACTCCGGCTGCACTGGCCAGGACCTCTACCACCATATCTGGAACCACTGTAGACACCCTGATGCCGAGGCCTCTTATCTCTGGACCCCTGATCATGTCGCTGTAAGTCCTCCACAGTGCGGGCATAGTCTATGATAGCCTGAAATGACCGACCACTTGCGATCAATATCTCAGCTGGCTACCTGATCTCTGGCCTCAAACCCCATACAAATCTGCAAATCCTATCTACCTCGGTAGGAATGATCATAGCTCCGAACGGTGCCAGCTGATGAAAACAGGTCTCATACTCTGAGACAGTCGTAGACCCCTGCATAAGGTGAGTAAACTGCTCCTTGCGACGCTCACGATCACTCTGAGGTAGGAACTTGGCCATAAAGTCCTCATAAAACTCAGACCAGGTCAAATGAGGTGACGATGGTAGTCTACAAGCAACCTGGGCCCTCCACCATAACTTCGCTGGGCCCTCCAACTGATAGGTAGTATAACCAACCCCGTGAGTCTCCAACAAACCCAAATGATGCAACATCTCCTCACATGTAGTAATAAAGTCATGTGGATCCTGTCCAGAAGTACCAGCAAACCTCGGAGGTGCTAACCTCAAAAACCTACCCAACGCCTTCTGCTCCGACTCTGTCATAGCTGGGCAAGGAGCAAGAGGTTGTGCAACAGATGGAACCAGAATGACCTCCGCACGGGGAGCCATAGTAGCAGGCTGTGCTCCTGAGCTCTGTGCACCCAGGGCTGCCCCCAGAGAGGATGTCTGCGCTACCTCAGAAGGCCGCTCTCCAATCACACCCAAAAGTTGTAATAGTAATCCCCGAATATCTGGAGACTGAGCTGCGGCTGGAGCTGGCACAGAAGTGGGCACTAGAGCTGGTACTGGGGCTGGTGCTGGAGCTGGTGGTACCGCGTGATGCCGATGATCTCGTACGAACAATCTGCGGAAGGATGAAGTAGAACAAATGAGATTTCCAGAAACTTCAAGGGTTCTACGCACGACACAGAAGCAATGAAAGAGTCAAATTTCCTAAAATGCCACTGTAGCCTCCCAAAGATTGAGTACGGACGTCTCCGCCCCGATCCGCAGGACTCTACTAGACATTGGCTCCTATACCGATGACACCGGTGAACCTAAAGCTCTGATACCAAGTTGTCACGATCCGATTTCTCGGTCATGATGGCACCTACAACCCCCGGTAGGTGAACCAATCCCCGTAGCCCAGGACAGTTAGTAATGGACTACTATCTAACAAATAAGGGAACAAGACGAAGAGAATATATAACAGGGATATATATATATATACATATACGGAAACTAAACCAAACCCCAAGACCTTGTATCATAGTATAGAGCCAAACTACATACATGGAGTGCAAATAATCCAAAACAATATATACAGATGTCTCTGAATGGTAATAGAGTACATGAAGCAAAAGATAAACTAAAGCTAAGCTCCGATCGCCAAGAGCTCACCCTCAGTCTGAAGTAGTCCCCAACAGATCTCCAAGCACGAATCACAGCGATCTAACGGCGATGGCCTATGCTAGGATCTGTACCCAAAGATGCAGGGGGGTAGGGTGAGCACCAAATGCGAAGCATAAGGTACCCAGTAGGTATCATAGGCCGACTGGGCACATATGAGATAAAAGCGTAGTAACAGACAGAATAGAAGCAAGCAGTCACAGAAATCAGCGAAAGGTACACAGGAACTAGCCCAGAGGGAAATCAACAGAAGCACATGTGAGGCCAGTAAGCAGAATATACACACCATAGGCACAGGTGAAAGTAAGGAGTAATGCACCTGGGGTCCTTGCAATAACAGTGTATACATAATAAGTTTACGAAATAGACGGTATACCGGTAAGCTCAAGTGTAAGAAGAGGGAAAGATTAATGATAGGCATACTCAGAGACATGAATCAAACTCAACCAATCATATCAATCTCAAATCCAGAAACTAACAGTCTAGCAGTAACTAATTCCATACTTAACCGTAACAAGGAACAATTCTGTAAGTAAATAGCAAGAGTCTACCTATAGTCCCCCGGCCGCCCATACAACTGAGGAACACAAACAAGTGAAAACAAACCCTCCAGCATCCCATACTACCGGAGTGTACAATCAACAAACAAGGGTGTAGCCTCAAACAATGAATGATATGTTGCATGAAGATCTCAAGTGAAATGGTATCTCTGTATGTACCTCCTCCGGTGCCTATCGGGCCCAGCAGGTAGGTTCCCTGGAAGGACACTGCCCGTATACCTCTACTTCATCGTATACCCTTCCTCCGACACACGCATCCCGAAGCCCTAGGACCGGATGGCAAGGTCTATGGAGGTCCCAGACCCCATACTAAAACTCAGTATCAAAACATGTCGTCCGGAAGCTAGTCCGGGTTCAGGATAGAGACCCAGTCTCGAATATGCATGACCAGACCCTTTCCAGGACTAAAGTAGTAGGAAAATATCTCAAAATCCCCTCCAAGGGTGCCCGGGCATAACCGGGTCTAAACAGTAGAAAGTCATCTCAGGTGCTCGGTCCGACCGAGGTAAAAATCATCTCAAGTAGCAAGAAAACTCAACTAGCACCCCGGCCCTACTGAGTCTAGCGTTAATCGTAAAACTGGTGATTTAAAACATAATTTTACTTTCTTTTACCCAGGAATATTCACAAGTTAAATCAAACCATTTCCAAATCATTTCCATCAAAAACAGGCCCCCGGGGCCATGCAAGGTTAGAAAATAGTGCCAGTAGGCCCGAAGCCAAAACCATAGTAAAACATGGATAAAACCTCTTTATATGCATGGAAATGGTATGATCACACACAATAGCTGCCCAACATCTCACAATCAACCTATCGACCCTGCACAGGCCCACAGCTACTCAGCAAGCATAACCAGCCTAGAAGGATAATTCTATGCCCGGGACTCGCGGACATTCCCAAAATCCCACCTTCTATGTTCCAGAGTCAACAAGGCCTCACAGGACCACAAGGGTAAATAAAATATATCGGCAAGTACTACAAACAACGGAGGAACAAAAGTAGGCGGACATGAATAAAGCGGTCGAGGTATGTGGTACCAACCTAATAATCCAACCCAAGGATGCCCATTAATACGATTTTATCCTATATATGCGGAGTCTAGGGAAAATAAACCGTAACCTACCTGTCGTCCGATGAAAAGCTTGAACCTCTAAAAAAAGAAGCTCCAAAACGAAATCAAACTTGAACTCGGGCTTGAATAACTTGACGTAGATAATTGATTTCCTTTCCGAAATTAAACATAACATCAAAATATAATTTCTTCCCCACAATTTCCCTCACTCGTGGGTGTAAGTATATACATATACTGACGAGTTTATAAAATTGCACCTCGTAATCAAATCATGACGAACAAAAGTTAATTAACATATATGTATCATGAATAAATGTTGAACAAAGTGAATGTCTTACACATTAATTAATCAATTAATTAATTAACCAAAAAGTCAAGGCATTAATTAGATGCCACCTATAGTTACACTAATTGCTGCACATTCCACTTCACTTCCACGTTGAAGTGGAGTGGCACCACACAATTAACTCCATTCCACTACGTGAGTATTCGGGTATTGCATAAGTTCGTGGTAAAATAAATATAGCTTTTTGAATATACCATAATTAATAGAAAATCATTTCAAATAAAACCTACTATATTATAATAATAATTTTCAACATAACTAAATTTACTATCCCCGTTAAAATATTACAATGTATAAAAACCTTATAAAATAAATACATATACAATTATATCATAACAAAAATATTTTTCATAAACCTTTAAAATATTTTTAAAAGGTAATAATAATATAACTTTTTACCAAATTCAACTTTCAAATAAAATATTTTCAAATACACGCGATGTTAATAAATTCTCCCTTATGTTTTCTCACTGTTCCATGTTCCAGAACTGAAATGGCGTTTTAAAACGTGAAGTTGAGGCTTTAAATCGATTTTGACCCAATCCGGTTCGCGACCCGGTTTCTGCCAGACAGTCCGCGGTAAAACAGTCATAACTTTTTACTCCGAGATCAGTTGGATGTGAGGTTTTGTGCATTGGAAATTAGACTCGTAGTCCTTGGATTTGGTATTTCGGGGGACTTCTAACTCTTTATATATTGGGAGAAAAGCCCTGAGATATTTTACCCAAAGTTCAGAAAATTTATTAAAGGAACTTACGATAACTTTTGCCGACTTACTCGTCTTCAAAACTTATCATACGACCAAACAAATGGACCCGACACCGAAATACCGGTCCTGACAAGCCTTAAGTGACTTGGGGCCGCTACAAACAAGCTCTAACGGTTCAAGGAAAACTTATACGTAGAAATAACCGGAAGGGTCATTACATGGCCTCACCCCGAACCACCTGATCATGAATGTCACAAAAAACTCTGATCCTCAAATTGTCGGCTGTGAATCTGATTAACTAGAGAAGAGCAAACCTCAACACTGACAAGAACTCTTCTGGGATCTGATAAGTCAAGCCTAACAAAATGGTTAGCCAAGGACTGGATATCCAAGGCCAACAGTCGCTCAAAAACTGAAAGTGAATCTTGGTTGCCCATACTCACTGCCTTCTGACTCAAGGCATCCGCTACCAAGTTTGCCTTACCTGGATGGTATAAAATAGTGAAATTGTAGTCCTTTAGCAACTCAATCCATCTCCTCTGCCTCATGTTTAGCTCACACTGACTCATAATGTACTAAATACTATGATGGTCGGTGAATATCTCACAATGAACTACATAAAGATAGTGCCTTCAGATCTTGAGGGTGAAGACTACCACCGCCAACTCCAAGTTATGAGTGGGTAGTTGCGCTCATGAACCTTCAGCTGTCTCGATGCATATGCTATCACTAAACCTGCTTCATCAACACACAACCAAGACCGACCCCTAAAGCATCATAATACACATAGAAACTATGACCCTCATCTGGTAAAGTCAAAATTAGAGTTGAAGTCAATAAGGCCTTAAGCCTCTAGAAGCTATCCTCGCACTGATTAGACCACTAAAATGGAACATCCTTTCTAGACAGCATAGTCAAAGGTGGTGCTATGGAAGAAAATCCCTCAATGAACCGTCTATAATACCCGGCTAACCCAACAAAGCTGAACACCTCGGTAGGAGTAGTAGGTCTAGGGTAATGACGAACCGCATAAATCTTACCCAGATCAACTCTAATACCATCCTTAGACACCATGTGTCCTAGGAATGCAACTGAATCAAGCCAAAACTCACACTTTGAGAACTTGGCATAAAGCCGATGATCTCTCAAATTCTGAAGTATAGTCCTCAAATGCTTCTCATGCTCATCCCTACTCCTCGAGTATATCAAAATGTCATCAATGAAGACTATCATAAACATATCCAAGTACGTGTTAAGCACCCTATGCATCAAATCCATAAAGGTTGCAGGGTCATTAGTCAACCCAAAATACATCACTAGGAATTCATAGTGGCCATAATGTGGCCTGAATGTTGTCTTAGGGATGTCCTCCACCCTAATCCTCAATTGATGGTAGCCGGACCTCAAATCAATCTTTTAAAACACAACTAAACCCTGGAGTTGATCAAACAAGTCATCAATCCTCAACATCGAATACCTATTCTTCACTGTCACCTTATTCAACTGCCGATAGTCAATACACATCTGCATTTACCCATCCTTCTTCTTCACGAAGAGGACAGGAGCACCCCAAGGAGACACACTCAATCTAATTAGCCCCTTAGCTAAGAAAACCTTGAGCTTCTCCTTAAGCTCTTTCAACTCAGCAGGAACCACATGGTAGGGAGCGATAGAAATGGGCCTGGTGCCCGGCTCTAACTCAATTGCAAAATCAACATCTCTCTCAGGTGGAAGACCTGGCAGGTCGGTAGAAAACACGTGTAGGAAGTATCTAACCACAGGAATGGACTCAGGGGATGTAGATCGAATACAAGACATTATCCTAGACGGTGCATGGCTAACAGAGCCCTGCCACATAACTAGGGATACACCGGGCACGACTATGGTAATGGTTTTGGCATAACATTCAAAAATTGTCCATGCCTAGTGTCACATCAAAGTCTAACATATCAAGTATCATCAAGTAAGCCCAAGTCTCCAAATCACTAACAGATATCACACAGGATCTCACAATGCGATCCACTACTAAAAAATCTCCTAGTGGGGTCAAAACAGAAACAACAATAGATGATGGCTCACTAGCCAACCCAAAACAAGGCAAAAACTAGGCAGATATATATGAACAAGTCAATACAGGATCAAACAAAGCATAAGCTGGCTGACGACATACAGTAATCGTACCTATGATCATAGCATCCGAGGCCTCTTCCTCCGGTCTCCCAGGGACCGCATAAAACTAACGATGACCTCACCTGCCCGACCGCCATCCCTACCACCTACTCTACCACATGGTGCACAACCCCTAACCTAACAATGACCCCCTCTAGCTGGAGGCTGAACTGCTCGCAGTATCTCAGATGGATGAACTATACCTTGTTGGGGGCAATCACTAGAAAAGTAACTAACCACACCACAAGTATAGCAAGTTCCTGACAACCTACCCAGTCAGGATAAACTAGAAAAACTCGAATGGCCACCATGGCCATATGCCCCAGAATATGTACCTCTCGCGGCTGACCACTGTGACCTCGCTGACTGCCCCGACCCTGCTCAAATTAAGAACCAGAAGCCTGAAGTGATGACTGTACTAGTCAGCTAGACTGACCCTGATGCTGCTGCGGCTGATAACCTTGGGCATACTAGACTGAACGTCTACCACTATGCCTAGAACCACTATAACCACCCTGATGTCGAGGTCTCTAATCTCTGGCCCCGATGTCATAATGACGCAAATCCTCAACTATACGGGCATAGTATGCAATGGACTGGAATTACCAACCCCTAGCAACCAGTATCTCTACAGGCTCTCTGAACTCTTTTCGTAGCCCCTAAACAAATCTACGAACTCTTTCGGCCTCAATAGGCATAATCATAGCTCCAAATAGGGCAAGCTGATGGAAACGGGTCTCATACTCTGAGATGGTCATGGTATCCTGAGAAAGTCTAGTGAACTCCTCCCTCCGATGCTCTTGGTTTCTCTGCGGGAAGAACTTGGCAATAAAGGCCTCATAAAACTCAGACCAGGTCAAGGGAGGTGATGTAGAAGGCCTGCAAGAAAACTGTGCCCTCCACTATTACTTCGCTGGACCCTTCAGCTGATATGAAGTGTAGCCAACCCCGTGAGTCTCCAATAAGCCCTAATGGTGCAACATCTCCTCGCAGGTAGTGATAAACTCATATGGGTCCTGACCCTATGTACCAGCGAATCTTGGCGGTGCCAATTTCAGAAACCTACCCAAGGCCTTCTGCTCTGTCTCTATCATAGTAGGGCCAGGAGAAAGAGGTTGCGCAACCGATGGAACTGAAACAACCTCAGCACAGGGAGCCGAAGTAGCAGGCTACGCTCCTGAACTCTGAACGCCCAGGGCTGCTGATAACGCTCAAAGTACCACTCTAATTAAGAAGCATAAGCGATCGTTATCAAATATAGAACCCAACAAAGGTTGGGGTCGATCCCACAGAGAATATGGTGAAAGTTAAGTCTTTAGTGAATTAGATGACTAATGGTCGATATTTTTCGGTAAATAAAGGGGGGGTTTTGTGTGAACAAAGTGTAAACAAAATGAACAATAATGTAGGAGTGATAATCAATATGAGAGCGAACTAGGGAAGTGTTCACCATGGCGTTCTAACAATGTCGATTCTAAGCTTAACCGGGTTCTTTCTTTATGTATGTCACGATGTGATTGAATTAATGGTATCATCTAAATGTTTCTCAACCAAATAGACGAATTTACTTTTCAATTCTCTCGAACTTGAAAAGGTGTGCTTTTTATATTTCAATCCCAAACATCAAGTAGATTAATCTAGTTACAGCATTAATCATAAGACGAGAGTTGGTAGTCTTGAATCCTCGTAGTTAACCAAATTTCCTGGTTTTAATCTTTTTACTCAAGCAAATTAAACCTAGGCATGTTCTAATGTTTGCAACCACTAGAAAACGTTAAATAATGAATGATTAACAACGTGACCACATATATATTGAACCCGACGCTACCCGAAATCTATAATGATACGTTTGCCATGACTCCTACAACCCTAGTTGTGGGAAGTTTAGTTCCTCATGCTATTAAGAAAAGAGAAGATAATAGTATTCATAATAAGGAGAAGAGATTCTTACAATATAATGAAAACAAATCTTCAATGATCCAAGAACAAGAAAACCAAGATCCCAAGAACGATTCAAGAACACGACTTCAAGACAAAGAAAACGTGTTTCTTGCTCTCAAATTCTCTCCTAAAACTATTGGGAGAACTATTGTAAAAAACTTGACCTGTAAAATAAACCTAACATAGGGTATTTATAGAAGTCTAGGAAACAAAGTCCCAAAAATGTTTGGATTCCGCGTAGCGGACTGCCTAAGTGTGACGGCTTAGGTGACGGACCGTCACTGGCTTGACGGACCATCGCCTGGACCGTCACCACTAGGCAGTGGACTGCCTCAACTGACGGTTGGGGTTGACGGACCATCACAAGCTTGACGGTCCATCACTCTGACCGTCACTCTTATCCAGAACGTCATTTTGCTCGTATTTCCTTTTGTTTCCGTGTTTGTCTCCCTTTCCTGAAAATATAACATAAAACATCAAAAATGACAACGGTTGCTTGAAAACGTACGATTATTCTTAGTTTAAAGGAGTCGAAAGTGTCGTAAAGTGGCGGCACATCAACACCCTCAACTTAGACGTTCGCTTGTCCTCAAGCAACATAACATAAAAACAATAATACCCTCGGTGGTGACTCACAGGTTTCCCAACACCCTCAACTTAGACTCATGCATTGTCCCCAATGCATACATGTGAAAACTAAAACTGTGAGAATAAGGAATACCTGTGAAGTCCATAGGACTCAGATTCTTATATGATGTTGGAGACCGCCAGGGTCTCCAAAGCAGGAGAACTCGATGGAGTGTGTGCACGCGACAACCTCATGTTGCGTTCCAGCTTCCTCTTTTATTTGCTCCATAGCTAGTCGCGCCAACTTCTTCGCTCTTTCTTTGCAGATTCGCTTGTGGTGTTTTAATTTTATTGATGTATTTTCACCGCCTTCCTCTACAGGTTTCTCTTCTTGCGATCCCAACTTTATTCTCATAACAGCTCGGGTCTCAACCATACCCTTCTCCTCGAGATGCACATCCGCAGGAACTTCCTCAATAATATTGACGACCGCGACCACCCTCATGTCACTTGGTTGCTTCATCAATTTGGACACATCGAACTTGACCACTTTGTTGTTTAATCTGAAGGTCAGTTCATTTCTTTCCATGTAAACCAATACTCTTGCCGTATCTAACAATGGTCATCCCAATATTATGGGAACTTCAAAATCCACTTCGCAATCCAAGATCACAAAGTCAGCGGGGAATATAAGCTTACTAACCATGACTAGCACATCGGACAATATTCCCACCGGTCGCTTTACCGAACGGTCATCCATCAACACTCTCATGGATGTTGGTTTAGGTGCTCCCAAGCACAATTGCTTGTAGACTGCTAGCGGCATCAAGTTGATGCTAGCACCAAGATCACATAAGGCTTTCCCAAAGTTGAGATTCCCAATGGTGCAGGGAACAGTAAACGCGCCTGGGTCTTCCTTCTTTTCGAGTAACGACCTTGAGGAAATTGCGCCGCAGTGGTGGAGGTTATCTTCTGGTTCAAAACTTACCGACCTCTTCTTTGTAATCAAGTCCTTCATGAACTTGGCATATCCGGGCATTTGTTCAAGCGCTTCCACCAATGGGATGTTTATTGATATCTGCTTGAGCATGGTCAGGAAATTCAGGAACTTACCATCTTCCGTTTTCTTCTTCAGGCGTTGTGGGAAGGGAGGCGGTTGCCGAGGCATCATAGTTGGAGGCTTTTTAGCTTCCTTGCTTTTCTCCGCGGGGTTTTGAGAAACCTCTTCACCCTCCTTGTCGTTGGAGTCATCATCCTCAACTGGAGTCTGAATTACCGGATGTGATTCCGGTAATATTTTGCCGCTTCTTGTAGTGATCGCCATACAGCTTGCGTCGTTCCTCGGGTTTTGAATCATGTCACTCGGTAAGGTACCTGTCTTCCTTTTGTTTAGAAATGTCGAGATTAAGCCCAGTTGCTGCTCCAATTGCTTAATCGAAGTGGAATGCGCCTCCACTATTTGACTCATGGCCGATAACTCAGTCCTTATCTCCTTCACCCCAGAGTCAGTCGATTCTACCTTCAGCAGCATCTTCGCCATCATGTTCTCTAGCTTGGCAGTCCCTGTCTCATTGCTAGCTTTATCCCGATTACCAGGTGGTACATACAACCCACCTCTATCAGTGTTATTCCTCCAGTTTCCTTGCTCGCAATCTCTGTAACCAACTTTCTCATAGTAGTTGTCCTTCTGATAGGTCCGACCTTGGTTTCCTTGGCCATTGGCCTGGAAACCCCCCAAGTAATTCGCCTCCTCATCAGTTTCCAACTCTGCTGCTCTACCTTGGGAACCCACAACTTTTACTTTCTCCATACCTCCTGAGAACAAGTGCTTTGTCAGTAGGTCCAACTGCGTTTTCAGATGCGCAATGTCTTGGTCGCGCTCCTCCTCTTTTCTGCACTGCTCAGCTGACATATCAACTGCATAAGTGCTAGCTGCTACCTCTGTATCCCGTGTATGCCAGGCCCTGTTGGTTTTGGTGAGCCTGTCCAAAGTAGTTGTGGCCTCAACAAAAGTGAGACCCATGAATGCACCACCTGCTGCGTTGTCTAACGTCGGCTTGGTAGCCAAATTCAGTGCCCTGTAGAACGTCTGCATCAAAAAGTTGTCGGTCAACTGATGGTTCGAGCATTGTGTCAGCTTCTTCTTGAACCGCACCCAAGTCTCATGTAACGCTTCATGAGGTTGCTGTCTGAAATTGCTAATTTCATCCCTCAACTGTATCATCCTAGAGGGAGGAAAGAACCTTTCTAGGAAAGCTCCTTTCAACTCTCCCCAAGTTGTGATAGAGTCGGGGGTCAGCTCTGTCAACCAAAATGCTGCCTCATCAGACAGAGACAACAGTAACAAACTGAGCCTGATTGCTGTCTGACTCACTCCAGGCAACTCAAATGACTTGCAGATGCCCACAAAATTCATCAGGTGCTGGTTTGGATCATCACCAGCGGCACCACGGAACACTCCTCTCAAGTTCAACAGCTGGATCATCGTGCTAGTGATGTTGAACTTGGCTCCGGGAGCTAGCGGTGGAAGAGCAATGACGCCCGTGGCGCCAACTCCATCCAAGTCGATATCCTCATCATTCAGCATAACATCGTCCTGCAGACCACCAGCATTCAGATTTTGTTGGGCCTGCAGTTCTGCAGCGACCCTTGCTGCCTCTTGTTGTGCGGCCATATTCTGCCTTAATGTTCTAGCAAGCTCGGGGTCGTAAGGTAATGTTGATTCACCCGAGCGCCGGGTACTTGGCATGCACAACTCTGTACCCTGTCAAAAACAAAAACAACAAATAAACGTAAAAGCAGGAAAGTATGACTAAGAGTAAAATAAACACACCGGACTTAATAAACAACCGTAGGAGTGATAAACAATATGAGAGTGAACTAGGGAATTGTTAACCATAGCGTTCTAACAATGTCGGTTCTAAGCTTAACCGGGTTCTTTCTTTATGTATGTCACGATGTGATTGAATTAATGGTATCATCTAAACGTTTCTCAACCAAATAGACAAATTTACTTTTCAATTCTCTCGAACTTGAAAAGGTGTGCTTTTTATATTTCAATCCCAAACATCAAGTAGATTAATCTAGTTACAGCATTAATCATAAGACGAGAGTTGGTAGTCTCGAATCCTCGTAGTTAACCAAATTTCTCGGTTTTAATCTCTTTATTCAAGCAAATTAAACCTAGGCATGTTCTAATGTTTGCAACCACTAGAAAACGTTAAATAATGAATGATTAACAACGTGACCATATATATATTGAACCCGACGCTACCCGGAATCTATAATGCTACGTTTGCCATGGCTCCCACAACCCTAGTTGTGGGAAGTTTAGTTCCTCATGCTATTAAGAAAAGAGAAGAGAATAGTATTCATAATAAGGAGAAGAGATTCTTACAATATAATGAAAACAAATCTTCAATGATCCAAGAACAAGAAAACCAAGATCCCAAGAACGATTCAAGAACACGATTTCAAGACAAAGAAAACGTGTTTCTTGCTCTCAAATTCTCTCCTAAAACTATTGGGAGAACTATTGTAAAAAGCTTGACCTGTAAAATAAACCTAACATAGGTTATTTATAGAAGTCTAGGAAACAAAGTCCCAAAAACGTTCGGATTCCGCGTAGCGGACTGCCTAAGTGTGACGGCTTGGGTGACGGACCATCACTGGCTTGACGGACCATCGCCTGGACCGTCACCACTAGGCAGTGGATTGCCTCAACTTGACGGTTGGGGTTGACGGTCCGTCACTCTGACCGTCACTCTTATCCAGAACGTCGTTTTGCTCGTATTTCCTTCCGTTTACGTGTTTGTCTCCCTTTCCTGAAAACATAACATAAAACATCAAAAATGATGATGGTTGCTTGAAAACGTACGATTATTCTTAGTTTAAAGGAGTCGAAAGTGCCGTAAAGTGGCGGCACATCAGCTGCCCCCTGAGCAGATGTCTGGGCTGTCTCAGAAGGAATCTCCACAATAATACCCAATAGTTGGAGTAACAAACCATGAATATCATAAGGCTGAGCTATGGCTAAAGCTATCACATAAACTGATGCTGGAACTGGTATTGGATCTGGTGGTACCTGGGCTGTCCCTAGGCCCACATGCTGCTGCTTTGGAGCTAACTCTGGCTCGTAGTCATACTTAGGCTTTATATCCACTCTAGCAGCTCTAGCAGGTGCCACTGCTCTAGGGCGCCCTCGACCTCTACCTCTACCCCGGTCACCACCCCAGCCCCTGGCTTGAGTCGGAGGTGCAGGGGAAGGAGGCTCTCCTCCGCCTAGAAGCTGAAGATCTCGTACGAACCATCTGTGGAAGAGTGAACCAGAATAAGTGAGATTTCTAGAAACTTTCAAGGATACTATGCACGAGAGAGAGACAAGAAAAGTCCATTTTCCTACGATGTCACTATAGCCTCCAGAAGATTGAGCACGGATGTCTCCATCCTAATCCGCATGACTCTACTAGATATTGGCTCCTATACCGATGAAACTGGTAAACCTCGAGCTCCGATACAAAGTTGTCATGTCTTGATTTTTCTGTCCAGATGGCACCTACAACCCCCTAGTAGGCAAACCACACCCCTTAGCTCGGAACGGTTAGTAATGGGCTACCTTCTAATAGTTTAAGCAGACAATTCGATACATAAGCTGAAGCAAGGGCATAATGAGAAAAAAATAGATACAAGAGAGATATAAATAAGCAGAATATAAACCCACCCTAAACCTAGTATCAAAGCGTATAAGAGACGAACTACAACATGAGTACAAAGGTCTAAAAGTCATATATACACAATGTCTCCGAAACTATAAGAGTAAAAAATACACCAAGGATAAGTGAAGTCAAGTTCTGAACGCCAAGAGCTCACCCTCCTCCTGGATGATCTAAAAACTACACCCCGCACGAGTCTCCGATGCGCTAACATTGATTGCCCATGCTAGGATCAGCACCAGAAGATGCAGAGGGTAGGGTGAGCACCAATTGCAAAGCAAAAGGTACCTAGTAGGTATCATAGGCTTACTGGGCACATATAAAGTAAAAGAGCAATAGCAAGCAGAGTAGGAACAAATAGTCATAGAATTCAATGATAAGCACACAGGAGCTAGCCCAAAGGGAAGAAAGCAGAAAAAACTTATAAGGCCAGCATATAGAGTATATACACACAACAAGCACAAGTGAAAGTAAGGAAAACACACCTGGGATCCTTGCAAAAATAATTTATATAAGAATAAGTTCTAGAAATGGGTGGTATACCGGTACCCTCAAGTATAAGGAAAAAAGGAGAGAAGAATAAAGGTAAACATGCTCGACAAACGGGAATTAATACCCAATCAAGTCATACAAAACTCAATCTAGGAACTCACCACCTCACAGTAATCATGCTCATACTCAACCGTAACAGGGATCAATATCTGAATAAAGTAACAAGAGTCTACCTATAGTCCCTCGGCCTCTCATATAACCAAGGAACGTAATCAAGTAAAAACAAACCCTTCGGCATCCCATACTAACAGAGCGTACATTCACCAAATAGCAAACAAGGGTGGTATCTCAAATAATGGATGATATGATGCATGACAACCTTAGGTGAAATAAAACATCATTATGTACCTCCTCCGGTGCCGACCAGGACCAGCAAGCAGGTTCCATGGAAGGACACAACCCGTATACCTCTACTCCACCTCATAACCTTCTCCCTGGCACACGTAGCCTAAAGCCTCAGTCTCGGAGCGGCAAGGTCCATGGATGTTTCGGACCCCATACTAAAACTAAGAATCAAAATGTGTCCTCCAGAATCTAGTCCGAGTTCAAACCAGTGGCTAAGTCTCAAATATGCATGCCTAGACCCTGTCTAGGACTAAAATAGTGAAAAAGATGTCTCAAAAACCCTTCCAAGGGTTCCCGAGCACAAATAGGTCAAAAATAGTAGTAAAAACATCTCAGTTGCTCGACCCAGCCGAGCCTGATATCATTTCAAACCAGTAAGAAAACTCAAATAGCACTCTGACCCGGTCGAGTCTAGCAATCATTGTAAATCATGATAAATTCATATATTTAACCTTATTTTACCCCAAGAAGATCCACGTATCAAGTCAAATCATTTCCAAATCCAATTTCATCGAAAACAGGCCCCTGGTGCCATGCAAGGTTTAGAAAATCAGTTTCCATAGACCCAAAGACAAAAACCATAATAAAATGTGAAAAAACCTCCTTATATGCATGGAAATGATATGATCAACCCAAATAGCTGCTCGGCAGCTCACAATCAACCTAACGGCCCTGCACAGGCTCCGAAGCTACTCAGCAAGCATAACCAGAGTATTTCTATGTCCGAGACTCGCGGACATTCCCAATAATACCACCTTCTATGTTCCAGAGTCAACAAGACCTCACATGGTAACAAGGGTAATAAATATATCAACTAATAGAAATACTACCCACAACGGAGGAAAGAAATAGGATGAATCATGGAAAAGCAATTAATGTCTGTGGTACCAACCTAATAATCCAACCCAAGGATGCCAACTAGTATAATTTTTCCCGATATATGCGAACTATAGGGAGTTAAGTTGTAACCTACTTGTCGTTCGATGATAAGCTGGGGGAACGATAATATTCGAGGCCGAGCTACTCTGAGAAGCTCAAAATGAGAATCAAACTATCAAATTCATTAATAAAATGTTAAGACAAGTCTAACGATACCCATATTGCTAAAATTGTAGCCGGGTGGATATTCGGGTCAAAAAAGGGCCCGCGGGGCTCAAAACCAAAAATGAAAAGTACCACAATGATCCCAATGATGCCAAGAAGATATGCTCCAAATTTGAGCACAAATAGGCAAGGGAAGGGCACCAAAACGGCCCGCCTAAGTTCGGGATTAAAGAATGGAAATTTCAAAAATAAAAACGGAAATTGGGCAAGAATTACTTACCAAAATGACAAAAAATCAGCCCAAGACGAATAAAACTTCACACCCACAAACATGCACAAGCTTAGGGGGAAGAATCGATCACAAAATCCAAGCTTTGGATGAGCATCATTGGAGGAATTAAGAGAAATAATCGACGAACAAATAATTCTCCAAGGTTTAGAACTAAATTGGAGAATTTTGAGTTTTATAGTGAGAAAAGTGAGGATAAGGGCTGGAAAAAATGACATGACAGCAATAAATGGTTGTTGTCCACAACTGATTTTCTGCACTTTTTAGAAAACTCGGCGGGGCACTCCGGGCACAATCAGAAATCGATATTCAAAAACCAATAGTGCTAATAGAGTTAAAACGACGTTCCGGACTCAATGGAATCGATGAAACTTCCATACAAAGTCATTTTGTAGAAATGTTGACCCAAGTCAACACTAACGAAAAGAAACTCAAACTCTCGAAATGAGTCAGACTCAACCGAAACCCAAACCAACCATCTTCCTAGACCAAACACAACATTATAGAGATGTTGGAATCATCGGATTTCAAATCCGACACTCCGATCATTGAAAGTCACCCGAAGTTACACTATCAACTCCAAATGGCCTAAAAACTGAGAAAACCACACAAAACCCACACCGGAAGTTCTCAGGCCTCAACTGAAGGTCCAAGTAGACTAAACTCATTGCTCCGGAGCTAACGGAACTGTCAAACTTCAATTCTGAGCATGTTAGCTAAGAATACTTACTAAAGTCAACGATATTCTAAGTTTAAAGCTCTAAAATAGGCGAACGGCTAAAATGACCAAATGAATGACCAGGGCATCGAACTACCGGTCTCAGTAAGCCATAAATGACTTGGGGCCACTACAGAAAGGCTCTAATAGTGCAATAAATTTGAAATCGCGAAGATGATGAGTAGGGTCATCACAATAATTTATTTAGTAAATAAAAGTAAAACGTAAAAAGTGGCTAGAACTAATAATTTTTGAGAGACAATTAAATTTGGGCTGTTATATAATTATTAATATAACATACATATAATTTGATAGCTAAAATAAAAATTAACAATAATTATCACAAAATATTAAGCTAAAATTACCTGTAAATAAAATATGTATATATATTATATGAAAAATTAATGACATGTAATATTATATAAAATTTATGATAAAATAACAATAATTAGAATTTTTTTTATATATTTATAAATTATATACGAATTTTAAAAGTTCTCAAGGTAACACAAAACATGTCATTTTATTTAGTAATAAAAGTAATACATAATGAAATTAAAATAAAAAATAATAGTAATTAATAAAATAACAGATCGAGTGAGGTATAGTACATCTTGAATTGGATTGCTATTTGATAAATACCATATACATACTAATATATAAATAATTAATAATATTTATCATACAAAATTAAAAGAACCCATTGTGGGGCAGGGAACAACTATCAACTAGTTTTAAAAGTTCTTCAATTTAGTAATGGAAGAAAAATATTATCATTGACGGGTGACAAAAATAATTGAGGAAAAGTATGGACACTACTAGAAAATGGGCCTACGAGAACTAATATGCTAGTAACAATTCTTAAACCGTTGCTAAAAATAGTCTATTGCAACGGTTATGACCTAGCTCTTAAATACTGCTTTCAGACATCCTAGGACTCTTGAACCTAGCTGTTATACCATGTTTGTCACACCCTGAGACTACCCCTATGACATAACACGGGACCTGGGACCATAAGTGCCCCAAGCTAACCCTTGGTCATAACATAACTCAGATAAATCAATAGATAAGCGAAAGCATAATAGGAAGATCCGAAGTCAAATGTATAGATAATCAAGTCAAATAGGAATACAAATTCAAAAGGAGACTCAAATACTGTCTATGTCTGAAAAGCCTTTAACTGTCATAAAGAGTTGTTGGGACAAGACCCCAGCTAACTCAAAATCTGAAATAAAAGCATAAAGATGGATGCTCTAACTCTATTCCTCGAATAATGAGAACTCACCAATAATCAACAGAATGTATGGCAAAGTCTAGCCATGAGTCTTAGAGCAAGTGCTGGAATCTGCATCGTGAAAGGATGCAGCGCAAAATGTGTCAGTAGTATAAGATGTAGTGAATATATGAGATAAATAGGAATCTGAGAGAAGCAAGCTAAATAAACTTTTAAAGCTAAAATCATGCCATAAGTATAAAACTAAAATGCAAGAGACTCAATACGATGCCAATGCAACATATACAAAATATCAAAGTAATCATAACAATTCTAAAGTGTGAAGGCAAAGAGACAATGCATTTTAAAACCTGATACTGTTTCTGTGGGAGGTTCTCTAATCGATATAGACCATGTGAGCTACATGGAATCCAATGTATATGCCCCATCGAAAGGACCCAATATACCTTGTCAGGGTATAAAGGCATGACTGTGTCATAATCACTAAATTTGATGCCCAACTGAGGGGACTTAGAACCTATGGAGGCACGTAGTTCTGGGACTAAGGGTACTCTCACCCCTTCCAACTCGGTGCTAAATAGTACTCCTAAAATAAAACGTATAGCTCATATAATACTGATGCATATATGGATGCAGTACTGATCATACCTAATGACATATCTAATGTCAAAACTGTTCATAAAGCGTAGAGACATATCTGATGTCATGTAAATTCATATCATAAGTTTTAAAGCTGAGCATGTTCATAATTCAAGATACCCCTTCTTTTCTAAAATCATAACCTAAAGAATTATGCATTCACTTTCTTAATCAAGACACCATGTAATCTAAACTTTCCAAATTTATACTTGAAATCATGCAATTTAAAGCAATCATGCTAGAATTCATACTTGACATATGTGCTTTTGAAAATATGCAAATCTTAATTAAAACATGGGTAATGAACGTGAAATCATTAATTGAATCTTTAAATCAAAACCCATAACCTTTCCCTAATTTGGGTTAAGAACCCTATTTTAGAAATCCATAAATTCAATTTAGACGATTGGGGTATTGGGCATATGGGTGAAGGAATTCCCTTATTGAATACCCACATATCTTGATTGATGCTAACCCAACTGAAATTGAAAATAAAAGGAGGCTTGAACTTTGAGCTTGAGACTTGGAGCTTGAGAGAGTTACTATTCTCTTTTGGTAGATGAATGAGGGAATGAGAAGGGACTTAGGCTAATAGGTTTAGACATCATTATATGATTGGCCAAAATAACCTCACTTAGGAGTTAAAAGGGTGAGTAATTATAAAAATACCCCTGGGATTTAATTTAGAAAAAGCTGTTAAAAAGGTCGGCTTCAGGAATCACGGATGGATTCTACGGGTCGTAGACTGAACCACGACTCGTGGTTTCCACTCGTGGTTTCTAGCCAAAAGGTCATGCTGCAGAAGACTTTCAATGATTCAGCAGGATGGACCGTAGAATATATTATGATCCATATACACAACTCGTTATTTCTGAAGGATTAGGCAGGCCTCTGATCATGTTCCACGAGTCAACAGGACGGTTCGTATTTCAAACTATGGTCCATAGACCTGACTCGTGGTTCCTGAGAATCAGTCAGCCCACATGTTAGGTTCCACGAGTGGACAAGACAACATGTAGAGTGAACTACGATCCATAGAACCCACTCAAGGTTCTTAGACTATAGGCTGATCCTATAGAAGGCAAATCATGACTCAGTTCCATGGCTCGTGGATCAAATCACGAACCGTGATTTAGACTCGTGATCGCTGGAAATTTAGAATTCTCTAGAGTTTCAAACTTAGAAAGTTTGTTCAATTTCCAAGGTGTCACAATATCTCCCCCTTGGGATTATTCATCCTCGAATAAATACTAAACAAGGGAAAATAGAAAAGAAAACAGCCCAACCAGTCAACAACACATAAAATCTGAAGAACAAATATGAAAACTGAGCTTTTCAACTTAAAACATGACTGAATCAACTTCGAAAAACATGAATGCATACTAAGATCAGGAGGGGAACTGATGGAATAGAGTAGGATAGATATATAAATGAGGAAACTACTACCTCAAGCAACTCGATCGGAATAAAAGAGATGAGGGTACTTGTCTTTCATGGCTATTTCTGCTACCCAAGTTGTTCCCTCAACTAGTTGATTCCTCCAAATGACCTTTACCAAAGCGATTTCTTTGTTTCTCAACCTCCGAACTTGATGATCAAGAATCTCTATGGGAACCTTCTCATAGGTAAGAAATTTTTTCAAACCCACATCCTCTAAGGGAAAAATCAAGGTCGGATCACCAACACAATTCTTCAACAACGAAACATGGAAAACCAAATGAACCGCTTCTAAATCCATTGGCAACACCTACTCATAAGCAATGCTAAAAACTCTCCTCAGAATCCGATAAGGACCTACAAAACGGGGACTAAGTTTTCCTTTCTTGACAAATCTCATCACACCCTTCTTGGATGACACCTTCAGAAAAGCCCAATCATCAACTTCAAATTCCACCTCCCTCATCCTCACATCTGCATATGATTTATGTAGACTCTAAGCGGTCTTCAACCTTTCCCTAATAAGCTGAACATTATCCATAGTCCAATGAACCAAATCTGGACCAATCAAAGATGCCTCACCTACCTCAAACCAACCAATGGGAGAAATACACCTCTGCCCATAAAGTGCCTTATAAGGGGCCATCTGGATTCTAGAATGAAAGCTGTTGTTGTAGGCAAACTCAATAAGAGGTAAGTGATCATCCCAACTAACTTTGAAATCAATCACACAAGTTCTCAACATATCCTCCACAGTCTAAATAGTATGCTCTGCCTGGCCATCCGTCTGTGGGTGAATGTTGTTCTAAGCTTCACTTGAGTACCAAGACCACTCTGAAATGTTCTCCAAAACTGGGATGTAAACTAAGTACCTCTATCTGAAATGATGGATAATGGAACAACATGCAATCAGACTATCTCATGGATTTAGAGTCTAGCATATTCCTCGGCTGAATCTGTAGTCTTGACAACAAAGAAGTGGGCTAATTTGGTCATCTTATCGATAATCACCCATGTAGAATCGTGTTATCTTCAAGTACGAGGCAAACCTGTAATGAAGTACATATTGATCGATTCCCACTTCCAAGTAGGTAGGTCAATATCCTGAGTTATGCCACCCGACCGCTGATGCTCTCCCTTCACTTCTGATAGTTGGGACACTTAGCCATCAAACCAATTGTGTCCCTCTTTATACCATTCCACTAATAGACTTCTCGTAGATCATGATACATCATACTGGCACTAGGGTGAATAGAATATCTGGAAATATGCGCCTCAGGAAAAATCTGCTATCTCAACCCATCTATATCTGGCACACACAATTGACCCTGATAACAAAAAACACCATCTCCCCCTTGAGAGAAAACCTCAACCCTTTGCTGATGGACTGCACCCTTTAGCTAAAGCAAAATAGGATCACTGTCTTGCTTTGCCTTCACTTCAGCTACCAAAGATGATTCAGAACCATTCTGAACAATTATACCACCTTTTGTCGAGTCCATAAGGCGAACTCCCAACCGAGCAACCCTATGAACCTCCTTAACCAATTCCTTCTTTCCATCTTCAACTGAAGATGCACTACCCATGGACAATCTACTAAGTGCATCTGCCATAACATTTGCCTTATCTGGATGGTAAAGCACACTCATATCATAATCCTTAAGAAGCTCAAGCCATATCCTTTGACAACGATTCAATTCCTTTTGAGGGAGCTCATACTGAAGACTCTTATGATCAGTGAATACATCCACATGCACACCATACAAGTAATGTCTCCAAATCTTCAAGGCAAAGACCACAGTTGCTAACTCGAGATCATGAGAAAGGTAGTTCTTCTAATGAATCTTAAGCTGCCTCAAAGCATAAGCATTCACCCTACCATGATGCATCAAAACACAACCCAAGCCAATTCTATAAGCATCACAATACATGACAAAGTCATCTGAACACTTGGGTAGGGTCAACACTGGAGCTGTGGTAAACCTAGTATTCAATTCCTGAAAGGTTTTCTCATAAAGATCAGATCACTGAAGCTTAACTTTCTTCTGAGTAAATTGAGTCAAATTGGCAGAAAAACCGCCCCACAAATACCCTATAGTAACCAGCCAAACCAAAAAAACTCCTAATATCAGACGGGGAAATAGGTCTAGGCCAATTCTTTACTGCATCAATCTTTTGAGAATCACCTCGAATACAATCTCTAGTAACAATATGACCCAGAAAAGCAACAGACTGCATCCAAAACTCATTCTTGCTAAACATAGAAAATAACTGCCGATCCTTGAGAGTTTGCAACACAACTCTCAAATGGTCCACATGCTCCTCCTCACTTCGAGAGTAGATGAGAATATCATCAATAAAAACAATCATAAATATATGTAGATACTATTTGAACACACGGTTTATCAAATCCATAAAGGCTGTAGGAGCATTCGTTTGACCAAAAGACATAACCATAAATTTATAATAACCATACCGAGTTCTGAAGGCTGTCTTTGGAATATCACACTATATAACACAAAGTTGATGATAAACGGATCTAAGGTCGATATTGGATAAAAAACTAGCACCCTGAAGCTGATCGAACAAATCATCAATCCTAGGAATGGGCTACTTATTCTTAATTGTGACCTTGTTCAACTTACGGTAGTCAATACACATCCTAAGGGAACCATGATTCTTCCGCACAAACAGAACTGGGGCACCCCATGGAGAAATGCTAGGCCTGATGAAACCCTTATAAAGAAGATCCTTAAACTGATCCCTTAACTCTTTATGTTTTGCGGGACCCATTCTATAGGGAGGAATGGATATAGGATTCTTATTTGGAAAAAGATCTATTCCAAAGTCGATCTCCCGCTCAGGAGGGACTCCGGGTAAATCTTCGGAAAACACTTCTGGTAACTCATTTACAACATGAACAGACTGAAGGGATGGGGTTTCAGACTCCGTGTCTATAACTCGAACTATATGATAACCATAACCCTTAGAAATCATTTTCCTAGCCTTAAGATAAGATATGAAATGAACCTTCCGGGATGGAGGACTAACCTGCCACTCTAAGACAGGTTCATTTGGAAACTTTAAACTGACTACTAGAGTTTGACAATAGACTGAGGCATAACAAGCATATAACCAACCCGTACTAAGAATAACATCAAAATTAAACATCTCCAACTATACTAGATCCGCTGAAGTGACTCTATGAATTATTGAGATAGGGAAATTTCGGTAGATTCTTTTGTTTAGGACTGACTCACCAGCAAGAGTAGAAACACAAAAGGGTTCTAAAAGAAATTAAGGATGAATTTTGAATTTTCATGCTACATAAGGGGTCACAAAAGATAAGGAGGCACCTGGGTCTAACAAAGCATACATGTCTAGAGAGAAGACTTTCAACATACCAGTAACAACGTCCATTGAACTTTCCTGGTCATGTCGAGAGGACATGGCATAACGAAGATTTTGGCATTGACTACCAGAACTAGAAGTAGTGCCCTGGTGGGCTGGTCGACCTCCTGGAGCTACTGGGGCAGACTGAGTCCTGCTACCACCCTATCCCTTCTTAGCTGAAGGGCAATCTCAAATCCTATGACCAACCTAACCACATCCATAACAACTATATCTACTAGCTAGACACTCACCGACATAATTCTTTCCACACTTGGTACAAATAGGGTAGGAAGGCCCCTTTACACCACTTCCTTGAGAATAACAACCCGCACCTCTAACAGACTGATCAAGACAAGTCCTTGAGGCCTGCGAAGAAGTACTAGTAGTAGAATGCACATTTCTTGATGACCTCTTCTGAAAAAAAGATCGATGTTCACCTCTGGACTTCTAATAGCTAAATCCTGAACCCTCAGATATGACTCTTTTATTCTCCCATATCCCTATGTTTATATCCCTCGATCTGTTGAGCATGAGCCATAAGTCTGGAGATACTCATATCGCTCAACAACATAGAAGATCTACACTCCTTCTTTACCAAATCTGAGACTTTAAAGATATACTTGCTCATCTGATCCTGTGGGTTAGCCACCTAGCCGAAGCATATCTGGAAAGCTGGGTGAACATCAACCCATACACCTCCACATTCATGGATCCCTGTCTTAAGTTCACAAACTCCTTGGCCTTCGCTTGCCTTAACTCCTTCGGGAAGAACCGAACAAGGAAAGCCCTCGTGAAACACTCCCAAGTCATAGGGACCATGTCCCTACCCCTAGCTTCCTTTAATTGCATGAACCAAATATGAGCTACATCCTTAAGTTGATAGGATGCCAACTCGACACTATCAACACCAGTCACTTACCTCACATCAAAGATTTTATTCACTTCATCAATAAAATTTAGTGGATCTTCACCCACTTTCAAAACCCAGAACTTAGGTGGATTCATACGAATAAAGTCACGAACTCAGGCTGCTACCCGCCTTGAAGGTGAGCGGGGATAGGAGTCGGCTAGTTTGCCTGAGCGGCCATGGTCTAGGCTAGCATATTGATGGTGTTCCTGAACACCTCATTTATAACTGCGGGGGCTGGAACTAGAGGAGCAATATTCTAAGCGGCTCAGTGAGGCATAGCACATCAAGGAATAATCTAAAACGTACAACGAAAGGATCAGAGGGATATTAGAGTTAAAATCTATTGCAAGATAGGATCATGAAAGAAGTGAAGTTTTTCTATGACATCTCATAGCTTCCCTCTCATATGTGTGGGGTGCTTCACACACATGAAAGAGACTCTACTCGATGCAACTTTCAGATATCTTAGGACTCTTGAACTTGGCTCTGATACCAAGTTTTTATGCCCTGAGGATACCCCCTTGACGTAACATAGGACCTAGGACCACAAGTGTCCCAAGCTAACCCTTGGTCATAGAATAAATAAGATAAATCAATAGATAAGCGTAAGCATAATAGGAAGATCCAAAGTCAAATGTATAGATAATCAAGTAAAATAGGAATACATATCCAAAAGGAGACACAAATACTGTCTATGTCTGAAAAGCCTTTAAATGTCACAAAGAGTTGCTGCGACAAGACCCCAGCTAAC
Organism: Jaltomata sinuosa; assembly: GCA_003996215.1. Taxonomy (NCBI): domain Eukaryota; kingdom Viridiplantae; phylum Streptophyta; class Magnoliopsida; order Solanales; family Solanaceae; genus Jaltomata; species Jaltomata sinuosa. Next base: position 25,194 of record QJPP01002916.1, read on the forward strand.
TCAAATTCTAAAATTAAAGCATAAAGATGGACGATGTAACTCTAGTCCTCGAATAATAAGAACTAACTAATAATCAACTGAATGTCTGGCGTAGTCTAGCCACGAGTCTGAGGGTAGGTGCCTGAATCTGTATCATAAAAGGATGCAACGCAAAATGCGTCAGTATTATAGGATGTACTGAATATAAGATAAACAGGAATCTGAGATAAGGAAGCTAAATAAACTTGTAAAGCTGAAGGCATCTCATAAGTGTAAAACTGAAATGCAAGAGACTCATTATGATGCAAAAGCAAGATATACAAAATATCATAGTAATCATAATAATTTTGAAGTCTAAAGGCAAAAAGTCAATGTATTTTAAAACCTGATACTATTTTTGTTGGAGGTTTTCTAACCTACATAGACAATGTGAACTACATGGAATCTGATTTATACGCCCCATTGAAAAGACCCAATATACCTTGCCAGGGTATAAAGGCATGACTATTGCATGATCACTAAATCTGATGCCCAACTGAGGGGACTTAGAACCTATGAGGTCATGTAGTTCACGGACTAAGGGCACTCTCACTAATCCAACTCGGTGCTAAATACTACTCCCAAAATAATACGTATAGCTCATATAATACTGGTGCATATCTGGATGCAGAACTGATTATAACTAATGAGATATCTAATGTCAAATCTGTTCATAAAGCATAGAGACATATCTGATGTCATGTAAATTCATATCATAAGTTTTAAAGTTGTGCATGTTCATAATGCAAGATACCCCTTCTTTTCTAAAATCATAACCGGAAGAATTATGCATGCACTTTCATAACCAATAAACAATGTTATCTAAACATGCCAAATATATACTTGAAATCATGCAATTTAAAGGAATCATTCTAGAATTTATACTTGACATATGGGATTTTGAAAATATGCAATTATCATAATTAAAGCATGGGTAATGAACGTGAAGTCATGAATTGAAGCTTTAAATCAAAACCCATAACCTTTCCCCAATTTGGGTAAGAACCCTATTTTAGAAATCCTTAAATTCAATTTAGAAGATTGGGGTTTTGGGCATAAGGGTGAAGGAATTCCCTTATTGAATACCCACATACCTTGATTGATGCTAACCCAACTAAAATTGAAAAGGAAAGGAGGCTTCAAATTGGAGCTTAAGGGAGTTACTTTCCTCTTTTGGTAGATAAATAAGGGAATGAGAAGGGACTTAGACTAATAGGTCTAGAAATCATGCTAAGAATTGAAAAAAGGACCTCACTTAGAAGTTAAAAGGGTGGGTAATTATAAAAATACCCCTGGGATTTAATTAAGAAAAAGCTGTTAAAAATGTCGGCTTCAGGAATCACGGATGGATTCCACGGGTCGTAGACTGAACCATGACTCGTGGTTTCCACTCGTGGTTTCTAGCCAAGAAATCATGCTGCAGAAGACTTTCTACGGGTCAACAAGACGAACTATAGAATAGATTATGGTCCATAAACACAACTCGCAATTTTTGAAGGATTAGGCAGGCCTCTGATCAGGTTCCACAAGTCAACAGGATGGTCCGTAGTTCAAACTAGGGTCCGTAGACCTGACTCATGGTTCTTGAGAATCAGTCAGCCCACAGGTTAGGTTCTATGAGTGGACAGGATGACCCGTAAAGTGAACTACGGTTCATAGAACCCACTCATGGTTAACAGACCAGAGGCTAATCCTATAGAAAGCAAATCACAACTCAGTTCCATAGCTCGTGGATCAAATCACGAACCGTGATTTGGACTCGTGATCTTTGGAAACTCAGAATTTTTCAGTGTTTAAATTTAGAAAGCTGGTTCTATTTCCGAGGTGTTACAATATATCCCCCTTAGGATCATTCATCCTCAAATAAAGACTAAACAAGGGAAAATAAAAGAGAAAACAGCCCAACCAGTCCACAACACATAAAATCTGAAGAACAAACATGGAAACTGAGCTTTTCAACTTAAAACATGACTGAATCAACTTTGAAAAACATGAATGCATACTAAGATCATGAGGGGAACTGATGAAATAGAGTAGGATAGACATATTAATGAGAAAACTACTGCCTCAAGCGGAAACTGGATCGGAAGGAAAGAGATGAGGGTACTTTGCTTTCATTTCTATTTCTGCTTCCCAAGTAGCTCCCTCAACTAGCTGATTCCTCCAAAGGACCTTTACCGAAGTTAATTCTTTGTTTCTCAACCTCCAAACCTGACGATCAAGAATCCCTACGGGAACCTCCTCATAGGTAAGTCTATCCTTCACACCCACATCCTACAAGGGAAAAATCAAGGTCGGATCACCAACACACTTTTTCCACAAGGAAACATAGCAAACCGGATGAACCACTTCTAAATACGTTGGCAACTCTAACTCATAAGAAAATCTACCAACTCTCCTCAAAATCTGATAAGGACCTAAAAAACGGGGACTAAGCTTTCCTTTCTTGACAAATCTCATCCCACCCTTCATGAGTGACACCTTCAGAAAAACCCAATCATCAACTTCAAATTCCAACTCCCTCTTCCTCACATCTGCATATGATTTTTGTCGATCTGAACGGTCTTTAACCTTTCCATAATAAGCTGAACTTTCTCCATAGTCTCATGAACTGAATCTGGACCAATCAAAGCTGCCTTACCTACCTCAAACCAACCAATAGGAGACCTACACCTCCACCCATAAAGTGTCTTATAAGGGGCCCTTTGGATGCTAGAATGAAAGATGTTGTTATAGGCAAACTCAATAATAGGTAAGTGATCATCCCAGCTACCCTTGAAATCAATATCATAAGATCTCAACATATCCTCCACAGTCTGAATAGTATGCTCTGCCTGACCATCCATCTGTGGGTGAAAGGATATGCTAAGCTTCACCTGAGTACCAAGACCTATCTGAAATGCTCTCCAAAACTGGGATGTAAACTGAGTACCTCTATCTTAAATAAAGGATATGGAACACAATGCAATCGGACTATCTCACGGATGTAGAGTCTTGCATAATCCTCAGTTGAATCAATAATCTTGATAGCCAAGAAGTGGGCTGATTTGGTCATCCTATCAATAATCACCCAAATAGAATTGTGTTGCCTTCGAGTATGAGGCAAACCCTTAATGAAGTCCATATTGATCACTTCCCACTTCCAAGTAGGAAGGTAAATATCCTAAGTCATGCCACCTGGTCGCTGATGCTTTACCTTCACTTGCTTACAGTTGGGACACTTAGCCACAAAAACGGCTATGTCCCTCTTCATACCATTCCACCAATAGACTTCCCATAGATCACGGTAAATTTTTATGGCACCAGGGTGAATAGAATATCTGGAAATATGAACCTCAGTGAAAATCTACTGTCTCAAACCATCTACATTTGGCATACACAATGGACCCTGATAACGAAGAACACAATCTCCCTCTTGGGAGAAACCTAAACCCTTTGCTGATGGACTGCACCCTTTAGCTGAAGCAAAATAGGATCACTATCTTTCTTTGCCTTCACTCTAGATACCAAAGATGATTCGAAACCATTCTGAACAATAACACCACCTTTTGTCGAGTCCATAAGGCGAACTCCCAACCAACCAAGACTATGAACCTCCTTAACCAATTCCTTCTTTCTGTCTTCAACTGAAGACACACTACCAATGGACAATCTACTAAGTGCATCCGCCATAATATTGGCCTTAGCCGGATGGTAAAGCACACTCATATCATAATTCTAAAGAGGCTCAAGCCATTTCCTTTGACACATATTCAATTCCTTTTGGGAGAACACATACTGAAGACTCTTATTATCAGTGAATACATCCACATGCACACCATACAAGTAATGTCTCCAAATCTTCAAGGAAAAGACCATAACTGCTAACTCGAGATCATGAGTAGGGTAGTTCTTCTCATTAATCTTAAGCTGCCCCAAAGCATAAGCAATCAATCTACCATGCTGCATCAAAACACAACCCAAGGCAATTCTAGAAGCATCACAGTACACAACAAAGTCATTCGAACCCTCGGGTAGAGTCAAAACTGGCACTATGGTCAACCTAGTCTTCAATTCCTGAAAGTTCTTCTCAGAAAGATCTGACCACTGAAGCTTAACCTTCTTCTGAGTCAATTGAGTCAAAGGGGAAACAATGGAAGAAAACCCCTCCACAAATCTCCCATAGTAAGCAGCCAAACCCAAAAGCTCCTAATATCAGATGGGGAAGTGGGTCTAGACAAGTTCATTACTGCTTCAATCTTTTGAGAGTCAACTCGAATAGCATCTCTACTTACAATATGACCCAGAAAAGCAACAGACAACACCTAAAACTCACACTTGCTAAACTTAGCAAACAACTGTCGATCCTTGAGTGTTTACAACACAACCCTCAAATGGTGCACATGCTTCTCCTCACTCCAAGAGTAGATAAGAATATCATCAATGAAAACAATCACAAACATATCCAGATATTATTTGAACACACAGTTTATCAAATCCATAAAGGCCACAGGAGCATTCGTTAGACCAAAAGATATAACCACAAATTCATAATAACCATACCTAGTTCTGAAGGCTGTCTTTGGAATATCACACTCTCTAACATGGAGCTAATGATAACCGAATCTAAGGTCGATCTTGGAGAAGAAACTAGCACCCTGAAGCTAATCAAACAAGTCATCAATCCAAGGAATGGGATACTTATTCTTAATTGTGACCTTGTTCAACTGATGGTAGTCAATAAACATCCTAAGGGAACCATCCTTCTTCTGCACAAACAGCACTGGGGCACCCCATGGAGAAATGATAGGCCTAATGAAACCCTTATCTAGAAGATCCTTCAACTGATCATTTAACTCTTTAAGTTCCGCATAAGCCATTCTATAGGGAGGAATAGAGATATGATTCTTATCTGGAAGAAGATCTATTCCAAAGTCAATCTCTAGCTCAGAAGGGACTTTGGGTAAATCTTTGGGAAACACTTCTGGGAACTCATTTAAAACAGGAACAAACTGAAGGGATGGTGTTTCGGACTCCGTGTCTATAGCCCAAACTATATGATAAACATAACCATTAGAAATCATTTTCCTAGCCTTAAGATAAGATATGAAATGACCCTTGGAGGATGGAGGACTACCCTGCAACTCTAAGATAGGTTCATTTGGAAACTTGAAACTAACTACTCGAGTACGACAATCGACCGAGGCATAACAAGCATACAACAAATCCATACCAAGAATAACATCAAAACCAGTCATCTCTAACTCTACCAGATCCAGTGAAGTGACTCTATGAGGGACTGATATAGGGAAATTTCGGTAGATTCTTTTGGCTAGGAATGACTCACCAAAAGGAGTAGAAACACAAAAGGGTTCTAAGAGAAATTCAGTATGAATTTCAAATTTGCATGTTATATAAGGGATCACAAATGATAAGGAGGCACCGTGGTCCAACAAAGCATACACATCTACAGAGAATACTTTCAACATACCAGTAATGACATCTGGTGAACTCTCCTGGTCATATCAAAAGGACATGGCATAAAGATGATTCTGGCGCTGACTACCAGAACTAAAAGCAGTGCCCTACTAGGCTGGTCGACCTCATGGAGCTACTGGGGTAGACTATGTCCTGCTACCACCCTATCCCTTATTAGCAGAAGGCCAATCTTGAATCCTGTGACCGACCTGGCCACATCGATACCAACCCTCTCTACCGACTAGACACTCACCAGGGTGATTCTTTCCACACTTTGTACAAACAAGGTAGGAAGGCCCCTTTGCACCACTCCCCTGAGAATAAGATCCCGTACCTCTTTCAGACTAACCAAGATGAGGCCTGGAGGCCTAATAAGGAGTACTAGAAGTAAAATGCACAGGTCGTGATGACCTCTTCTAAAAGGAAGATCGATGTCCGCCTCTAGACTTCTGATGGCTAAATCCTGAACCCTCAGATTTGACTCTTTTCTTCTCCTTAGCCATCTCCCTAATTTTGTCTCCCTCGATCTAGTGAGCATGAGCAATAAGTCTTAACATACTCATGTTGCTCAACAACATAGCAGATCTATACTCTTTCTTTACCAAATCCGAGACTCCACATATATACTTGCTTATCTAATCCTGTGGGTCAGCCACCATAGCCGGAGCATATTTGAAAAACTGGGTGAACCTAAACCCATACTCCTGCACAGTCATGGAACCCCGTCTCAAGTTCACAAACTCCTCGTCCTTCGCTTTCCATAACACCCTCGGGAAGAACTAGTCAAGGAAAGCCCTCTCAAAACACTCCCAAGTCATAAGGACCACATCCCTAGCCCTAGCTTCCTTCTATTGCATGAACCAGATATGATCTACACCCTTGAGTTGATAAGATTCCAATTCTACACTATCAACACCAGCCACTTGCATCACATTAAGGATTTTCTTCACTTCATCGATAAAATTTAGTGGATCCTTACACATTTTTGAACCCCAAAACTCAGGTGGGTTTATACGGATAAAGTCACGAACTCGGGCCGCTACTCCACCTTGAGAGTGACTGTGGATAGGAGTCCGCTGGTTTGCCTTAGTGGCCATGGTCTTGGCTAACATATGGATGACATTGCTAAACTCCTCATTTGTGACTTAGGGGGCAGGAACTTGAGGAGCAACATTCTGAGCAGCTCGGTCAGGGATAGCACATCGAGGCATAATCTGAAATGTACAAGGAAAGGATTAAAGGGATATTAGAGTTAAACTCTATCGCACGATATGATCATGAAAGAAGTGAAGTTTTTCTATGACATCTCATAGCTTCCCTCTCATAAGTGTGACGCGCTTCACACACATGGCTCTGATACCAAGTTTGTCATGCCCTAAGACTAGTAAACATGGCTCTGATACCAAGTTTGTCATGCCCTAAGACTGCCCCCTTGACGTAACATGAGACCTGGGACGACAAGTGCCCTAAGCTAACCCTTGGTCATAGCATAACTCAGATAAATTAATAGATAAGTGGAAGCATAATATGAAGATCCAAAATCAAATATCTTGATAATCAAGTCAAAAAGGAATAAAAATCCAAAAGGATACTCGAATACTGTCTATGTCTGAAAAGACTCTAACTGTCATAAAGAGTTGCTGGGACCACACCCTATCTAACTCAAAATCTGAAATGAAAGCATAAAGATGGACACTATAACTCTAGTCCTCGAATAATGAGGACTTACAAATAATCAATTGAATGTCTGGCGTAGTCTAGCCATGAGTGCAAGGGCAGGTGCCTGAATCTGTATCGTAAAAGGATGCAGCACAAAATGCATTAGTACTATAGGATGTACTGAATATATGAGATTAGATAAGCAAGCTAAATAAACTTGTAAAGCTGAAATCATACCATAAGTGTAAAACTGAAATTCAAGAGACTCAATACCATGTCAAAGTAAGATATACAAAATATCATAGTAATCATAATAGTTCTGAAGTCTGAAGGCAAAGAGTCAATGCATTTTAAAACCTGATACTATTTCTGTGGGAGGTTCTCTAACTGACATAGACCATGTGAGCTACATGAAATCCGATGTATAAGACCCATCGAAAGGACCCAATATGCCTTTCCAGGGTATAAAGGCATGACTGTGGCATGATCACTAAATCTGATGCCCAACTGAGGGAACTTAGAACCTATAGGGGCACGCATTTCTATGACTAAGGTTACTCTCACCTCATCAAACTCAGTGCTAAATAATATTCCCAAAAAAATACGTATGGCTTATATAATACTGATACATATCTGGATGTGGAACTGATCCTAACTAATGATATATCTAATGTCAAATTTGTTCATAAAGCGTATAGACATATTTAATGTCATGTAAATTAATATCATAAGTTTTAAAGTTGTGCATGTTCATAATTCAAGATACCGCTTCTTTTCTAAAATCATAACCTGAAGAATTATGCATTCACTTTCATAATCAAGAGACCATGTTATCCAAACATGCAAGATTTATACTTGAAATCATGCATTTCAAAGGAATCATGCTAGAATTCATACTTGACATATGGGATTTTGAAATTATGCAAATAATCATAATTAAAACATGGGTAATGAACGTGAAATCATGAATTGAAGCTTTAAATCAAAACCCATAACCTTTCCCCAATTTGAGTAAGAACCCTATTTTAGAAATCCATAAATTCAATTTAGAAGATTGGAGTTTGGGGCATAAGGGTGAAGGAATTCCCTTACTGAATACCCACATACCTTGACTGATGCTAACCCAAATGAAATTGAAAAGAAAATAAGGCTTAAACTTTGAGCTTGAAACTCGGAGCTTGAGAGATTTACTTTCCTCTTTTGGTAGATGAATGAGAGAATGAGAAGGGACTTAGGCTAACAGGTTTAGAAATCATGCTCAGAATGGCGAAAATGACATCACTTAGGAGTTAAAAGGGTAGGTAATTATAAAAATACCCCTGGGATTTAATTAAGAAAAAGATGTTAAAAAGGTCGACTTCAGGAATCACGAATGGATTCCACGGGTCGTAGATTGAACCACGACTCGTGGTTTCTAGCCAAAAGATGATGCTGCAGAAGACTTTCTATGGATAAACAGGATGGACCATAGAATAGATTATCGTTCATAGACACAACTTTTCATTTCAAAAGGATTAGGCAGGCCTCTGATCAGGTTCCACGAGTCAACAGGATGGTCCGTAGTTCAAAATATGGTCTGTAGACTTGACTCGTGGTTTGTGAGAATCGGTTAGCCTACAGGTTAGGTTCCACGAGTGGAAAAGATGACCTATAGAGTGAACTATGGTCTGTAGAATGCACTCGTGGTTCTCAGACCAGAGGTTGATCCTGTAAAAGAAAAATCACGACTCAGTTCCATGGCTCATGGATCAAATCATGAACCGTGATTTGGATTCGTGATATCTGGAAACTTGGAATTTTTTAGAGTTTTAAACTTAGAAAGCTGGTTTGATTTCTAGGGTTTTACATCCTATCTGTATTCCCCCCTATAGAATAGCTCCCGGGTAACATAAAGAGTTAAAGGATCAGTTGAAGGATCTTCTTGATAAGGGTTTTATCAGGCCTAGCATTTCTCTATGGGGTACCCCAGTTTTGTTTGTGAAAAAGAAGGATGGTTCTCTTAGGATGTGTATTGACTATCGTTAGTTAACAAGCTCACAATTAAGAATACGTATCCCTTTCCTAGGATTGATAACTTGTTCGATCATATTCAGGGTGCTAGTTTCTTCTCCAAGATCGACCTTAGAGTCGGTTATCATCAGCTTCATGTTAGAGAGTGTGATATTCCAAAGACAGCCTTCAGAACTCAATATGGTCATTATGAATTTGTGGTTATGTCTTTTGGTCTAATGAATTCTCCTACAACCTTTATGGATTTAATGAACTATGTGTTCAGATAGTGTCTATCGGAAACAACCTCTCTACCTCACCTCTGAGGTAGTGGTACGGACTGCGTACACTCTACCCTCCCCAGACCCCACATTGTGGGAATACACTGGGTATGTTGTTGTTGTTGTTGTATTTGTTCAGACAGTATCTGTATATGTTTGTGATTAATTTCATCGATGATATTCTTACCTACACTCAGAGTGAGGAGGAGCATGCGAACTATTTGAGAGTTGTGTTGCAAACTCTCAAGGATAGGCAGTTGTTTGCTAAGTTTAGAAAGTGTTTGTTTTAGATACAGTCTGTTGCTTTTCTGGGTCATATTGTGATTATAGATTGTATTCGAGTTGATTCTCAAAAGATTGAGGCAGTAAAGAACTGGCCTAGACCCACTTGCCATCTGATATTAGGAGCTTTTTGAGTTTGGCTAGTTGCTATAGGAGATTTGTGGAGGGGTTTTTTCTTCCATTGATGCTCCTTTGACTCGATCGACTCAGAAGAAGGTTAAGTTTTAGTGGTCTTATCTTTGTGCGAAGAACTTTCACGAATTGAAGACTAGGTTGACCACAACACTAGTGTTGACCCTACCCAAGGGTTCAGATTACTTTGTTGTGTATTGTGATGCTTTTAGAATTGGCTTGGGTTGTGTTTTGATGCAGCGTGGTAAGGTGATTGCTTATGCTTCGAGGCAACTTAAGATTCATGAGAAGAACTATTTACTCATGATCATGAGTTAGCAGTCGTGGCCTTTGCCTTAAAGATTTGGAGACATTACTTGTATGGTATGCATGTGGATGTATTCACTGATCATAAGAGTCTTCAGTATGTGTTCTCTAAAAAGAAATTGAATCTTCATCAAAGGAGATGGCTTGAGCTTCTTAAGTATTATGATATGAGTGTGCTTTACCATTCGGGTAATGTCAATGTTGTGGCGGATGCACTTAGTTGATTTTCCATGGGTAGTGTGTCTTAAGCTGAAGACGAAAAGAAGGAATTAGTTAAGGAGGTTCATAGGCTTGCTTGGTTGGCAGTTCACCTTATGGACTCGAAAAAGGTGGTGTTATTATTCAGAATGGTTCCGAGTCATCTTTGGTAGCTGAAGTGAAGGCAACGCAAGACAGTGATACTTTTTTACTTCAGCTAAAGGATGCAGTCAATCATTAAAGGGTTGAGGTCTTCTCCCAAGGGGGAGATGGTGTGCTTCGTTATCAGGGTCGATTGTGTATGCCAGATGTAGATGAGTTGAGACAACAGATTTTGATGGAGGCTCATATTTCCAGATATTCAACTCACCCTGGTGCCACCAAAATGTACAGTGATCTACGGAAAGTTTATTGGTCGAATGGTATGAAGAGGGACATAGCTAGTTTTGTGGCTAAGTGTCCCAACTGCCAGCAAGTGAAGGTAGAGCATCAGCAATCGAGTGGCATGACATAGGATATTGACCTTCCTACTTGGAAGTGGAAAGCGAGAAATATGGACTTCATTACAGGTTTTCCTCATACTCGAAGGCAACGCGATTCTATTTGGGTGATTGTCGATAGGATGACAAAATCAGCCCACGTCTTGGCTTTCAAGACTACTGACTCAAGTAAGGATTATACCAGACTCTACATCCCTGAGATAGTCTGATTGCATGGTGTTCCATTGTCTATTATTTCAGATAGAGGTACTCAGTTTACATCCCAATTTTGGAGATTGTTTCAGAGAGGTCTTGGTACTCAAGTGAAGCTTAGCACAACTTTTCACCCCCAAATGGATGGCCAGGAAGACCGTACTATTCAGATTTTGGAGGATATGTTGAGAGCTTGTGTGATTGATTTTAAGGGTAGTTTGGATAATCACTTACCTCTTATTGAGTTTGCCTACAACAACAACTTTCACTGTAGCATCCAGATGGCTCCCTATGAGGCACTTTATGGTAAGAGATGTAGATCTCCTATTGGTTGGTTTGAGGTAGGTGCGGGTGCTTTGATTGGTCCAGATTCGATTCATAAGACTATGTAGAAGGTTCAAACCATTAGGGAGAGGTTGAAGACCGCCAAGAGTAGACAAAAATGGTATGTGGAATTAAGGAGAAGGGAATTGGAATGTTAAGTGGATGATTGGGTTTTTCTGAAGGTGTCACCCATGAAGGGTGTGATGATATTTGGCAAGAAAGGAAAGATTAGTCCCCATTTTGTAGGTCCCTATTGGATTCTGAGGAGAGTTGGTAGTGTTGCTTATGAGTTGGACTTGCCAACATATTTAGAAGCGGTTCATCCAGTTTTCCATGTGTCCTTGTTGAAGAAGTGTGTTGGTGATCCATCATTGATTATTCCTTTGGAGGTTGTGAGTGTTAAGTATAGTCTAACTTATGAGGTGGTTCCCGTAGAGATCCTTGATCATCAGATTCGGAGGTTGAGAAACAAAGAAGTCGCCTCGGTAAAAGTCCTTTGGAGAAATCAGCTAGTCGAGGGAGCTACTTAGGAATAAGAATCAGCCATGAAATCCAAGTACCCTCATCTCTTGCCTTCCGACTCTGTTTCATCTTGAGGTAATAGTTTCATCCTTAGTATGTCCCTCCGATTCTATTTCATCAGTTTCTCTCATGATGCTAGAACACATTCATGTTTTCCGAAGTTGGTTTTGTCATGTTTTAAGTTGCAAGCTTAGTTTTCATGTTTGTTCTTCAAATTTTATGTGTTGTTGACTGGTGTGGCTGTTTTCTCTTTAGTTTTCCCTTGTTTAGTCTTCATTCGAGGATGAATGATCCCACGGGGGAGATATTGTAACACCCCAGAAATCAAACCAACTTTCTAAGTTTAAAACTCTGAAAAATTTCAAGTTTCTAGGGATCACGGGTCCAAACCACGAGTCATGGAATGGAGCCGTGGTTTGCCTTCCACAGTTTAACCTCTAGTCTGAGAACCATGAGTTGATTCGATGGACCATAGTTCACTCTACAGACTGTATTGTCCACTCATGGAACTTAATCAAAGGTCAGTAGTTTCCCCAGGAACTACGACTCAGGTCTATGGACCGTAGTCCATTCTACGAGTCATTCTGTTTACTCATTGAACCTGTTCTACAGCCTGTCTTTTGGCCCATGAAACCCATCCGTGGAACCTGAAGCCGAGAAATTTTACAACTTTTCTTAATTAAATCCCAGGGGTATTTTGTATAATTACCCACCTTTTTAACACCTAAGTGAGGTCATTTTGGCCATTCTTAGCATGATTTCTAAACCTATTAGCCTAAGTCCCTTCTTATTTCGTCATTCATCTACCAAATGAGAAAAGTAACTCTCTCAAGCTCTAAGTCTCAAGCGCCAAGTTCAAGCCTCCTTTTCTTTTCAATTTCAGTTGGGTTAGCTTCAATAAAAGTATGTGGGTGTTCATTAAGGGTTTCCTTTCACCCTCAAGCCCAAATCCCCAAATCTTTACTTTGATTTAGCAAATTGTGAAATTAGGGTTCTTACCCAAATTGGGGAAAAGTTATGCGTTTTGATTTAAAGCCTTAATTCATAATTTCACATTTATTACCCATGCTTCAATTGATGTTTAGTAAGTATTTTCAAAAGCCCATATATTAATTATGAATTCTAGCATGATTTCTTTAAATTGCATGATTTCAAGTATAAATTTGGCATTTTTAGATAACATGGTCTCTTGATTATGAAAGTGCATGCATAATTCTTCAGGTTTTGATTTTAGAAAAGAAGGGGTATCTTGAATTATGAACATGCACAACTTTAATATTTATGATATGAATTTGCATGACATCAGATATGACTCTACGCTTTATGAACAAATTTGACATTGGATATGTCATTAGTTATGATCAATTTTGCATCCAGATATGCTTCAGTATTATATGACCTATACGTATTATATTGGGAGTAGTATTTAGCATTGAGTTGGACAGGGTAAGAGTACCCTTAGTCCCAGAACTACGTGCCCTCATAGGTTCTAAGTCCCCTCAGTTGGGCACCAGATTTAGTGATCACGCCACAGTCATGCCTTTATACCCTGGCAAGGTGTATTGGGTCCATTCGTTATGAAATATACATCAGATTCCATGTAGCTCACATAGTCTATGTCGGTTAGAGAACCTCTCACAGAAACAATATCAGGTTTTAAAATGCATTGACTCTTTGTCTTCAGACATCAGGATTATTATGATTACTATGATATTTTGTATAACTTGCTTTGGCATTGCATTGAGTCTCTTGCATTTCAGTTTTACACTTATAGCATGATTTTAGCTTTACAAGTTTATTTAGCATGCTTATCTCAAATTCCTGTTTATCTCATATATTCAGTACATCCTATAGTACTGACGCATTTTGCGCTGCATCCTTTTACGATGCAGATTTAGGCACATGCCCTCAGACTCATGGCTAGACTATGCTAGACATTCAACTGATTATCGGTGAGTCCTCATTATTCGAGGACTAGAGTTACTGCATCCATCTTTATTCTTTCATTTGAGATTTCAAGTTAGATGGGGTCTTGTCCCAATAACTCTTTATGACAGTTAAAGGCTTTTCAGACATAGACAATATGCGAGTCTCTTTTTTGATTTGTATTCCTATTTGACTTGATCATCTATACTTTTGATTTCGGATATTCCTATTATGTTTTCGCTTATTTATTTGATTTATCTGAGTTATGATATGACCAAGAGTTAGCTTGGGGCACTTGTGGTCCCAGGTATCGTGTTACGTTAAGGGAGTTGCCTCGGGGCATGACAAATATTTCCTTGTCACCCTATGTTAGAGACCTTGACCCTTTTTGCATCCTCTATACTGGCATCTGTCCTCCCTCAATTGCTGGAAATGAAGTTTAAGCTAAAAGACTAAGTTTGATGGAAATATGAATAAAAATGGAATATTGATGTAGGCAAAAGCAAACGTTTGGGGGTGTATGAATTTAATGTGGATAAAAAGAGTTGAGCTTCAATATGTGAGTTAGAACCTTATGCTTATCTTGTCAATTGCTTGAAGTTGTCAAAAAATGAATGAAAGAAAAAAGAATAGAGTGGTGCTACCAAATGAGCTAAAAAATGGGTGTTTGAAAGAATAGTTGTTGGTAAAACTTGGGTTGTGAGATGGAGGAATAAGGTAAAGTTGAATAAAAAATGGGAATGGTGAACTTGAATGCCTAATGATAGCGTTAGGGAGGTTTATTCACTTGAGCCAAATGAAATACTCACCTTAGCCCTAGACTACATCATTTACTGCAAGTCCGTAGTAATTCCTAGCTTTCCAACTCTACATTAGAGGTGAATTATATAAAGGTCAAGCCTATGGTTCTATATGTGTGCAATTGAACTTCTTTGAGAGAGTGAGAGTCTATGAGTTCTCTTATAATCCCTATATTGTGAACTGCATGATTATGCATGGAATTATTGATAATGCTCAAATGACACTCTCCATTACGAAGGTAACGATGATCATTAAGCAAAACAAAATTTTATATTACTCGACGAGTGTCGGGGTCGATCCCACAGGGAATTTTATCTTAGACAATGAGATTGCAGAAAGGACCTCACAACCAGAGTAGATTGTCCAAATAACAAATAATGTAAAAAGGGGGGAATTGGGAATCTGTCACAATTCAATTTCAAACCAAATAATAAATTAAATGCGAGGCGCGAGGTGTAAACGAGAGAGAAGACGACTTCATATAGAGGTAGGTGCGGACTGTACCAAGGGTTGTACGTTTCACATGGCGGCCACACCTCTTAGAAGAATCTTTATCTCACTTGATCACTTCAAACTTCAACTCCTTTTGAGCTCTTTTGGGTCCAATTCCTTGTTTTATATCTTTGACCAAGAGTACATGCATTTATATCAATAAAGGTAATAAGAACCTCTAAATCTCATCAAAACATAGCAATAATTCATGATTAAAGGCTCAATGAGTTGGTAGATTAACGACTTATCAAATCCCCAAACTTGAACTATTGCTTGTCCTCAAGCAATATACTCATAAGGTAAGGAATGAATTATGCTCTAAAAGTCAATCAAGGCACATAAGATTAATCTATTCTAAAAACTAAGAAAAATAATAATAAAAAAAAGATAACTACAATGTTCATCTCAATTTAAACCACCACATTATCAAGGCAATTGATAATTTCAAAACCTTTTCAAAAGGACTTCATTTCTCATTTAAAATTAAGGGAATTTTTCATTCAAAACAAGATATTAAGCTTCTCAAGTCATTGGCATGGACCACCAAGGATTGCCTCGATATTCGCCACACAACTTGTCTCATTCATTCCTCTCAATTGAAATAGAGACTTCATGTTTCAATTCAAGTGCACTCTACCACTCAACACAAGAGAGAATCCCACTCTCAATCATGTTATTCACAATACAAGTGATTAGAAAAGAACCGAAAAGACTCTCACTCTCTCAGGAAAGTTCAAGTGCACACGTGTTGAACCATAGGCTTGCCCTTCATGTAAATTACCACTAATGTAGAGTCCCTAAGCTCGAAATCACTAAGGACTTGTAGGTTACGATGTTGGCTAGTGCTAAGGTGAGGATTGCATTTGGCTCAAGTGACTAAACCTCCATAATGCTCTTTCTTATCATTTTGAACACCACTCACATTTTTGAATTTTGATTTCACCTTATTTCTCCCTCACACAACCCAAGCCTTTTCATTTCAATCTTGATTATTCAAACTCCTTGTAATACATTCACTTGGTAGCACCAATTCTTTTCTTTTGATTTTTCTCATTGGATTGAATGTTTTGAGCAATTTTCAATTCAACATAAGGTGCTACCTTGGACTTGAAGTGCATTCCTTTTCTTCTCTTCATTAAGAACATACACCCCGAAACTTAGGCTTTTGAATATGTTTTCGTTTCATTCCCCCCCCCCCCCTCAAACTTAGAATTTTAGCCTATGTTTCACTTTTAAGCCAATAGAGAGGACGGGTGTCCAGATAGAGGTTCTAAAAAGGTCAAGGTGTCAAACAAGGTGCCAAAGAACGGTCATAATTTCAAAAGGGGTTTACTAGGATTGATGTTAAGGGAAGTCATTTGGGTAAAGTGGTTATTCAAAAAGGGCCTAAGATCATCTTCCAAGCTCCGTCACATCTAGAATTTTGCCTTGAATCACATTCAGGGCAAGTTCTAGATGACACGCATGCACAAGAATCAAGGTATAGCCTCACCACAAATGGCATAACCTCACAAGAACTTTCAACATTGGTCTCAAAATCAATTGGGACAAATGAATTTTGACAAGCTATTTTGAGTTCATTACACACTCATTTGTGAATCGATCAAGCCAAACCAAGAGTGTGCAAGTCATGACTAGGGAATGCTTTCCTCAAAAATTCATTTTCCTTATTTCATTTCGTTTTCAAAAACTTCTTGCCAAGAAATATTGTTTGGTTGGTCCTTTTGAGACAAGTAAAGCACAGACTCAAATTAAAACTAAAACTTGGCATTTTCCCTTATGAAATACGCCTCTCAATCCATCATAGGGAAACACCAACCCGGTTTAACACAAAAACAAAAGAAAAAGAAAATAAAGAATATATTTGTTCCTTGGGAAAGAATCGTGGTATTAAAGAAAACCCTTAGAGTTTATTGCCAAACTACTATTAACAAGGCGATTATCAAATTTTCTCATGAATCAATTGAAAACAAGCCTCAATGTAGGCCCTTAGCGCATTTGAAAGGCACGCATAGCGATACAATAGAATTATGTAAGACTAACACGGCACACAATAAAAATTAAACATCTAGCCCGGCAAGGGTACAATTAATCACAAACCATAATAAAAGGGTCCGGCGAGAGCAATATCATTACAATAATCCAACATGCCCGATAAGGGCCAAATAAAATCTAGCAAGGGAAATAAAATTGTCGGCCCGGTAAGTAAGTAAACTATCTCAAGCCCAACACGGGCAACCAACAACCAAATTAAAAAAACCCACCTCCCCCTAATAAAAACAAGCATTGACCTTAATGATTTAAGCTCAAGTAAAGAAATAAGGGGTGGAACAACGCCGTGGAGCACTTTGCCTCATCATTATCGTCTTCTGCTTCTTCACTAGGACCAGCACCACCTTTTTGGGAGTGCACAGAAACTGTGGAATCCCTGAGAACCCATTGAAACTCTGGGTTTTGATCATCAACTAGCTCCACATCATCATCACCCGATAGCTCTGCCTTATCATTATCATAAGCGGCAAACAAGTCATATATCTTCCTCTTGGGATCAATCATCCCAAATGAAGACTAAGCGAGTAAAACTGGAGAGAAAATAGCCCAGATAAGCGACAAAACAGGAAAACTGAAGAATAAACATGAAAACTGAGCTTTTCCACTTAAAACATGATAGAACTAACTTCGGAAAACATGAATGCATGCTAGGATCATGAGAGAAATTAATGCAATAGAACTGGAGGGACATACTAAGGAGGAAACTAATACCTCAAGCTGAAATTTAGTCAGAAGGAAAGAGATGAGGGTACTTGGCTTTCATGGCTACTTCTGCTTCCTAAGTAGCTCCCTCAACTAGCTGATTTATCCAAAGGACCTTCACCAAAGTGACTTCTTTGTTTCTCAACCTCAAAATCTGATGATCAAGAATCTCTATGAGAACTTTCTCGTAAGTAAGATTTTCCTTCACACCTACATCTTATAAAGGAAAAATCATGGTTGGGTCACCAACACACTTCTTCAACAAGGAAATATAAAAAACCGGATGAACCGCTTCTAATTCTGTTGGCAAATCCAACTCATAAGCAATACTACCATCTCTCTTCAGAATCCGATAAGGACTTATATAGCGGGGATTAAGTTTCCCTTTCTTGACAAAACTCATCACACCCTTTATGGGTGACACTTTCAGCAATACCCAATCATCAACCTCAAACTCCAACTCCCTTCTCCTCACAGCTGCATATGATTTCTGTCAACTCTGAGCGATCTTCAACCTCTCCATAATGGTCTGAACTTTCTCCATAGTATCATGAACTAAATCTTGACCAATCAAAGTTGCCTTACCTACCTCAAACCAACCGATAGTAGATCTACACCTCTGACCATAAAGTGTCTCATAATGGGCCATCTGGATGTTACAATGGAAGTTGTTGTTGTAGGAAAACTCGATAAGAGTTAAGTGATCATTCCAATTACCTTTGAAATCAATCACACAAGCTCTCAACATATCCTCCAAAGTTTGAATAATACGCTCTGCCTAGCCATCCGTCTATGGGTGAACCAATGTGCTAAGATTAACCTTAGTACCAAGATCTCTCTGAAACGACTTCCAAAACTGGGATGTAAACTGAGACCCCTATCTGAAATAATAGACAATGAAACACAATGTAATTGGACTATCTCCCAAATATAGAGTTTGGCATAATCATCTGCTGAATTCATAGTCTTAACAGCCAAGAAGTGGGCTGATTTAGTCATCCTATCGACCATCACCCTAATAGAATCATGTTGCCTACGAGTAAGAGGAAAACCTGTGCTGAAGTCCATATTGATCGCTTCCCATTTCCAAGTAGGAAAATCAATATTCTGAGTCATACCACCCTGTCATTAATGTTATACTTTTACTTACTGATAGTTGGGGCACTTAGTGATAAAACCTGCTATGTCCCTCTTCATGCCATCCCACCAATAGACTTCCCGTAGGTCACGGTACATCTTAGTGGCACCAGGGTGAATAGAATAGCTGGATCTATAAGCCTCTGTCAGAATCCGCTATCTAAACCCATCTATGTCAGGAATACACAATCGACCCTTATATCAAAGAACACCATCTCCCCCTTGGAACCATTCTGAACAATAACACCACCTTATGTTAAATCCATAAGGCAAACTACTAGTCGAGCAAGTCGATGAACATCCTTGGCTAATTCCTTATTTTTGTCCTCAATCTAAGACAAACTACCTATGGACAACCTACTAAATGCATTCGCCAGGACATTGGCCTTACCCGAACGGTAAAGCACACTCATATCATAATACTTAAGAAGCTCAAGCCATCTTCTTTGACGAAGATTCAATTCATTTTTAGTGAACACATACTGAAGACTCTTATGATCGGTGAACACATCCACATGAATACCATATAAATAATGTCTCCAAATCATCAAAGAAAAGACTACGGCTAGCAACTCAAGGTCATAAGTAGGGTAGTTTTTCTCATGAATCTTAAGTTGTTTAGAAGCATAAGCAATCACCTTGCCACCCTACATCAACACACTACCCAAACCAATCCAAGAAGCATCACAATACACATCAGAGTCATCTAGGCTCTCGGGCAGAGCCAACAATAGAGTTGTGGTCAATCTAGTCTTTAATTCTTAAAAGTTTTTCTCACATAGATCAGACCACTTAAATTTAACCTTCTTCTGAGTCAACTGAGTTAAAGGGGAAGCAATGGAAGAAAACCCTTCCACAAATCTCATGTAGTAATCAGCCAAATCCAAAAAGCTCTGAATTTCGGATGGGAGAAGTGGGTCTAGGCTAGTTCTTTACTGCCTCAATTTTTTGAGAATCAACTAGAATATCATCTCTAATCATAATATGAACCAGAAAAGCAACATACTTCATCCAAAACTCACATTTGCTAAACTTAGCAAATAACTGTTGATCTTTGAGTGTTTGCAATAAAACTCTCAAATGGTCCGCATGCTCTTTCTCACTCTGAGAATATATAAGAATATCATAAATGAAAACAATCACAAACATATCTAAATACTGCCTGAACATATGGTTCATCAAATCCATAAAGGCTGTAGGAGCACTCGTTAATCCAAAAGACATAACAATAAATTCATAATGACCATACCAAGTTTTGAAGCTTGTTTTTGGAATGTTACACTCTCTGACACGAAGCTGATGATAACCGGATCTAAGGTTGATCTTGGAGAAGAAATTGGCACCCTTAAGATTATTGAACAAGTCATCAATCCTAGGAATAGGATACTTATTCTTGATTATGACCTTGTTAAACTAATGGTAGTCGATACACATTCTAAGGGAACCGTCTTTCTTTCGCACGAATAGAACTAGAGCACCCCATGGAGAGATGCTGGGTTGAATAAAACCCTTATCAAGAAGGTCTTTCAATTGATCTTTCAATTCATTTAGTTATGCTGGAGCCATTCTATAGAGAGGAATAGAGATAGGATGTGTATCTACAAGAATATATATACCAAAGTTAATCTCCCACTCGGGAGGGTCTCCGGGCAAGTCCTCGAGAAATACTTCTGGAAACTCACTCACAACAAGAACTACCTTGAGAGATGAGGTTTCAAACTCTGTGTCTATAACCCAAACTATATGATAAACATAACTTTTAGAAATCATCTTCCTAACCTTAAGATAAAATATGAAATGACCCTCGAGGATAGCTGACTACCTTTCCACTCTAAGATAGGTTCATTTGGAAACTTGAAACTAACAACCTGAGTACGACAATTGACCGAGGCATAATATGCATACAACCAATCCATACCAAGAATAATATAAAAATTAGTCATCTCTTACTCTACTAGATCCGCTGAAGTGACTCTATGAAGGACCGAGATGGGGAAACTTTGGTAGATTCTTTTGGCTAGGATTGACTGTCATGACCCGATTTCTCGGTCATGATGGCACCTACAACCTCCCAGTAGGTGAACCAATCCCCGTAGCCCAGAACGGTTAGTAATGGGCTACTATCTAACAAATAAGAGAACAAGACGAAGAGAACAGATAAAAGGACTATAAATATATACATATGCGAAAACTAAACCAAACCCCAAGACCTGGTATCATAGTATAGAGCCAAAACTACATACATGGAGTGCAAACGATCCAGACAATATATACAAATGTCTCTTAATGGTAATAGAGTACATGAAGCAAAAGATAAACTAAAGCTAAGCTCCGATCGCCAAGAGCTCACCCTCAGTCTGAAGTAGTCCCCAACAGATCTCCAAGCACGAGTCACATCGATCTAACGGCGATGGCCCAAGCTAGGATCTGCACCTAAAGTTGCAGGGGGTAGGGGTGAGCACCAAATGCGAAGCATAAGGTACCCAGTAGGTATCATAGGCCGACTGTGCACATATAAGATAAAAGCATAGTAACAGACAGAATAGAAGCAAGCAGTCACAGAAATCAATGAAAGGTTCACAGGAACTAACCCAGAGGGAAATCAATAGAACCACATGTGAGGCTAGTAAGCAGAATATACACACCATAGGCACAGGTGAAAGTAAGAAACAACGCACCTGGGTCCTTGCAATAATAGTGTATACATAATAACTTTACGAAATGGACGGTATACCGGTAACCTCAAGTGTAAGAAGAAGAGAGAAAGAGTAATGATAGGCATGCTCAGGGACATGAATCAAACTCAACTAATCATATCAATCTCAAATCCAAAAACTAACAGTGTAGCAGTAACCAATTTCATACTTAACCGTAACAGGGAACAATACTATAAGTAAATAGCAAGAGTCTACCTACAGTCCCCCGGCCGCCCATACAACCGAGGAACACAAACAAGTGAAAACAAACCCTCTGGCATCCCATACTACCAGAGCGTACAATCAACAAATAACAAACAAGGGTGGAGCCTCAAACAATGAATGATATGATGCATGAAGGTCACAAGTGAAATGGTATCTCTGTATGTACCTCCTCCGGTGCCGATCCGGCCCAGCAGGTAGGTTCCATGGAAGGACACTGCCCATATACCTCTACTTCACCGTATACCCTTCCTCCGGCACACGCAGACCGTAGCCCCTGGCCCGGATGGCAAGGTCCATGGAGGTCCCAGACCCCAAACTAAAACTCAGTATCAAAACATGTCGTCCGGAAGCAAGTCTAGCATCAAGATAGAGACCCAGTCTCGAATATGCATGCGCAGACCCTGTCCAGGACTAAAGTAGTAGGAAAATATCTCAAAAAAAAAACCTCCAAGAGTGCCCGGGCATAACCGGGTCTAAACAGTAGAAAGTCATCTCAGGTGCTCGGTCCGACTGAGGCTAAAAATCATCCCAAGTAGCAAGAAAACTCAACTAGCACCCCGGCCCTGCCGAGTCTAGCGTTAATCGCAAAACTGATGATTTAAAACATAATTTTACTATCTTTTACCCAGGAAATTCACAAGTTAAATCAAACCATTTCCAAATTATTTCCATAAAAAACGGGCTCCACGGGCCATGCAAGGTTTAGAAAATGGTGCCAGTAGGCCCGAAGCCCAAACCGTAGTAAAACATGTATAAAAACTCTTTATATGCATGAAAATGGTATGATCAAACACAATAACTGCCCAGCAGCTCACAATCAACCTATCGACCCTGCACAGGCCCACAGCTGCTCAGCAAGCATAACCAGCCTAGAAGGATAATTCTATGCCCGGGACTCGCGGACATTCCCAAAATCCGACCTTCTATGTTCCAGAGTCAACATGGCCTCACAGGACCACAAGGGTAAATAAAATATATCGACAATTACTACAAGCAACGGAGGAACAAAAGTAGGCGGACATGAATAAAGCGGTCGAGGTCTGTGGTACCAACCTAATAAACCAACCCAAGGATGCCCATTAAAACAATTTTATCCTATATATGCGGAGTCTAGGGAAAATAAATCGTAACCTACCTGTCGTCCGATGACAAGCTGCTAGAACAACGATATCCAAGCTCGAACCACTCCGAGAAAATCCAAAACTAAATCGGAATGGGATTTGGGCTTGAATAACTTGACGTAGATAATTGATTTTCTTTTCAGTAATTGAATAATTAACACAAGTTTTCCTCTCAAAATGCTCCTCAAGTAATATGTACATATGTACAGTACAAAAGTTGTCTTGGACAAAATGGTGTAAAATGGGTTTTATATATACCTAACAATAAATGAATCATTTCACAATTGACTTTATCCAATTGAGAAAGTGCCACCAATTAAGTATGATGGTGTCCACTCCCTCCACTTCCACGTGGAGGTAGAGGTGGCACCAAGATATTCATTCCCCAATACGTATATATTCGGGTATTGCATAAGTTCATGGTATAATAAATATAACTTTTTAAATATACCATAATTCATAGAAAATTATTTCGAATAAAACCTACTATATTATAATAATAAATTTCAACATAGCTAAATTTACTATCTCCGTTAAAATATTACAATGTACAAAAAACTTATAAAATAAATACATATACAATTATATCGCAACAAAAATATCTTTCATAAACCTTTAAAATATATTGATAAGATAATAATAATATAATTTTTACCAAATTAAACTTTTAAATAAAATATTTTCAAATACACGCGATGTTAATAAAATTCTTAAAGTTAAGTTTGCAACTCACCATCGCATGATTTAGATACTAAAGAACTCTCTTGGAACCCTCCCTTATGTTTTCTCACTGTTTTGGAACTGAAATGGCTTTTAAAACGTGAAGTTGAGGCTTAAATCGAGTTTAACCCGACCCGGTTCGTGACCCGGTTCGCAACCCATTTTCTGTCAGACAGTCCACGGTAAAACAGTCATAACTTTTTACTCCGAGATCAGTTGGACGTGAGGTTTTGTGCGTTGGAAACTAGACTCGTAGACCTTCGATTTGGTATTTTGGGGGACTTCTAACTCTTTATATATTGAGAGAAAAGCTCTGAGTCAATTTACCCAAAGTTCAGAAAATTTATTGAAGAACTTACGATAACTTTTGCCGACTTGCTTGACTTCAAAACTTATAATGCGACCAAACAAATGGACCCAACACCGAAATACCGGTCCTGACGAGCCTTAAGTGACTTGGGGCCGCTACAAACAAGTTCTAACGGTTCAAGGAAAATGTATACGTGGAAATAACCGGAAGGGTCATTACATCGACTCACCAACAGGGGTAGAAACACAAAATGGTTATAAGAGCTGATTGGGACTAATTTTGAACTTGCAAGCAACATAAGGAGTCACAAAAGATAAGAAGGCACCAAGGTTCAATAAATCATACACATCAAGAGAGAAGACTTTCAACATACCAGTAATAACATCTAGTGAAGTCGCCTTGTCCTAGCGTGAGAACATGGCATAAAGGAGCTTCTGGCGCTGACCTCCAGAACTAGAAACTATTCCCTGTTAGGTCGGTCGACCTCCTAGGGCTGTGAAGTAGACTGAGTAGTACTACCTCCCTGACCCTTCTTAGATGAAGGGCAATCCTTAATCTTGTGTCCAATCTGTCCACAACAAAAGCACCCCTCTTTACTAGCTAGACACTCACCGGGGTGACTTCTACCACACTTCTTGCAAGAAAGCTAGGGAGTCCCTTTTGATACACTTCCTTGCAAATAGGACCAGATCCTCTACCAGTCTGATCATGATGAGGCCTGGGGGCCTGGGTAGGAACACTAGCTGAAAAATGAATGGGCCATGGTGATTTCTTCTGAAACGAAGAGTGATGTCTGCCTCCAGACCTATGATAGCCAAGACCTGAACTTTCAGATCTAACCCTCTTGTTCTCTTTTGCAATCTCCCTCAACTTTTCTCCCTCAATATGATGGACATGAGTCATAAGTTGAGAAATATCCATGTCACCCAATGTCATCACAGACCTACACTCCGTAAACATACTTACTCATCTCATCCTACTGGTCAGCCACCATAGTAGGAGCATACCTAGAAATTTGGGTGAAATTCAATCTATACTCATGAACTGACATAGAACCTTGCCTCAAATTCATGAACTCTTCGACCTTAGCTTGCCTCAACACCCTCAGGAAGAACCGGTTAAGAAAATTCCTCTCAAAGCATTCCCAAGTCATAGGAACCACATCTCTAGCCCTAGCATCTTTCCATTGAGTGAACCAAATATGAGCGACATCCTTGAAATGATAGGAAGCTAGATCAATAATATCAATGCCACCCACTTTCTTCACACCAAAGATCTTCTTTACCTCGTCCAAGAAATTTTGCAGATCCTCACCAATTTTCGAACCCCAGAACTTAGATGGGTTCATGCGAATGAAATCTCGAACTCAGGCAGCTACACCACCTTGAGGGTGGACAGGGATAAGAGCCTGCAGATTAGCCTGAGCAGCCATAGTCTGAGCTAGAATATAAATGTCATTCCTGAACTCCACATTTATGACCTCGGGGTCTAGAAGTAAAGGGTTAGCATTTCGATCATTGTCACGATGATGAGGCATAATATGAAACGCATAAAGAACGGATTAGAGGGTAATAGAGTTTAACTCTATCGCACGATATTTATTATGAAAGACTGAGTTATCAACAGCTCAAACATAACATAATAGAATCTGAACCCCAAATACAGAAACTATACTATGTCTGAAAGCCTCTAAACTGAATAATGAGCTACTAGGACAAGACCCCAGCTAACTCCAACTACTAAGAAGAGACCATAAATATAGACAATTGATACTAGTCCTCGAAGTATGAGGACTTACCACTCTAAACTGAAACACTTGCTAGTCTCTAAACTGAAACACTTGCTAGTCTCTAGCCATGAATTTGAGGACCCAAACCTTAATCTGCATCATCAAAGG
Source organism: Jaltomata sinuosa (assembly GCA_003996215.1). Lineage (NCBI taxonomy): Eukaryota > Viridiplantae > Streptophyta > Magnoliopsida > Solanales > Solanaceae > Jaltomata > Jaltomata sinuosa. The sequence goes on from QJPP01002916.1 coordinate 51,133, forward strand.
ATACAGCGTGAGAATATGCGTCAATACTCTATATGAGATATACAAAAATGTGAAGTAAACATGCTAGATATGCTCTAAAACTGATTTCATGCGATAACCATAAAATTGTAATGTAAGTGACTCAATGTGGTATCATAAGCTAAAAACATAATCATAAGTAGTAAGTCTGAAATCCGAGCAAGAGTCAGATACAATTTAAAACATGAAACTATTTTTGTTAGAGGTTCTCTAACAGACATATACCATGTGATCTACATGGAATCCTCCCCATCTAGAGGACCCAATACACCTTGCCAGATTATAAAGGCATAACTAGTATGATCATGGTGTTTGATGCCCACTTAGGGGACTTAAAGAACCTATGGTGGCACGTAGTTCTAGGATATACAAAGGGGCACGCTAAACCCAAACCAACTCGGTGCTCAATACTACTTTCAAAACACACTTCTAGCTCATATAATACTGGGGCATATCTGATGCCAAAACTGATCATAACTAATGACATGTTTGATGACTAATCTGGTTGAAAAGAACAAAAACAAATCTAATGCCATGGAATTCAATTCATCAGTCTTAAAAATGTAGCATAGCCATAATTCAAAACATACTTTTCTTTCTAAATTCTTACTTGAAGAATTAGACATGCAATTTCATAAATACGTAAGGTCATGTTATCTAAACATGCCACATTTCATTTGAAAACATACAATTCAATGGAATCATGCTAGAAATCATCTTTAATGCATGGGCTTTGGAAATCAATTAAGGAACATCAAATAAATCATATATAAGTAAAGAGAAACCATGAATTAAAGCTTTAAAACTGAACCAATAATCTCCCCTCATTTGGGTAAGAACCATAATTTCATAAATTCATAAATTAAAGTAAAAATCATGGGTTTTGGGCATAAGTGTCATGACCTGATTTCTCAGGTCACGATGGCACCTACAACCACCTAGTAGGCGAACCAATTCCCGTAGCCCAGAATGGTTAGTAATGGGCTACAACCTAACCAATACGTACCATAAGCTAAAATAAGCAGAAGCAGAATGTAAACATTGGCAAAGAGGAAGCAAAAACTTGAATATATACATAGAGAAGCTACACAAACCCCAAGACTTGGAATCGACAGTACAGAAGCTTCTAATAGAATACAAGTGCTAGAAGTAACAAAATACAACTTAAATCCATCTTCGAATGTACAAAAAGCAACAGTACAACAGATGAGATATAGGCAAGCCCCAATTGTCAGGTGCTCATCCTAGTATCGAATCTCCAAAAAGTTGCACGAGTCTCCAACGCGATCAACAGCGAAAGCTCAACTAATATCTGCACTAGAAAGATGCAGAAATGTAGTATGAGCACCAAGACAACATGTACTCAGTAGGCATCATCGGCCGACAGAGCGCATATAAAATATAAAAATCATAATAAGCAAAATACAAGAAAGCAGTCACAGAAGCAAGGAAAAAGCACAAGGAACTAGCAAAAGGAGTAATCAACCAAGAGTTACAAGTATACATGCTAGCAGAAAACATATACATAACACATAAACATAGGTTTAAGGAAGAAGAATGAACCTGGAATCCTTGCAACAATAGTATATAAAAGGAGAGAGAGTCAGGAACATGGCAGTATAGTAGTAACCTCAAGAAAAAGGAAAAGAAGGAAAGCAATCAAGCATACTCAAGATGGAATCAACAAGCATAAGAAAATCATAACACCAATCCAACTTCAAGATAGCATGAATAGGAATCCCCCTCACAAGTACAACCCTCGGATGGAATAACTAACCCACAATAACCGAGAAATACTACTCAAATCCTGATAAGAATGGGACCAGAAACTCACAATATGCTCAGAAGGCCACACAAAAGTGCCTCAATAAGATAGGACTCCCTAGCCCTCTCAGTAATCAAATCCCACAACCGGAGCCTTAACATGCTAATAACTGCTAAATCACCAAGAAACAAGGACCATAACCAGCTCTATAAAGCGATAAGAGTAATCTAAACTACCTATAGTCCCAACGGCTGCCCATATAATCGAGGAATGCAATTAAGTGAAAACAAACCCTCCGGCCGCTCATACAACTAGAGCGTACACTGAACACACAGCAAATAAGGGTGGAATCCAAGTGAAATATGCATGATGATGATAATGATGGAACTGATAATAGTGACTCTGTATGCACCTCTCCCCGGCACTTCGGCAGGAGGACCCATAATGGGACATGCTCGGTATACCTCATCCTACGTCGTATACCCCTATTTCGGTATCCTCTTCCTGTAGCCAGGTCCTGGAACAGAGGGCCCATGGAGCTCCCTGACCATATACAGTAATAAGCACAAAATCTCAAATAATAAGAACCTAAAAGTACATGCCCGGAGCTTAATCGGGTCTAAAACAATTGTAGTAATATCAAGGACCCTCTTAAAGGGTACCCAAAGTATACTCGGGTCTAAGTAAGTGATAAAAATCTCAATAAACCTCTCCAATGGTGCCCAGAGCATATCTGGGTCTAAATTAGTAAGAAATAAAGTCTAGTGCTCTACCCATCAGAGCCTATTATCAGTAGGAAATTAAGTCTAGTGCTCTACCTTGCAGAGCCTAGTATTAGTAGGAAATCAAAGTCTAGTGCTCTGCCCAGCAGAGCTTAGTATCAGTAGGAAATCAAGTGTAGTGCTCTACCCAGCAGAGCCTAGTATCAGTAGGAAATCAAGTGTGAAATCATCTAAAATCCCATTTTTATCATCAAGTATACCAAAAATGAGCCCCCAGCTTCATTCAAGTTTAGAAAAAATCATCTATAGTGGCTCGCAGCCAAAACCAAAGTAAAACATGTAGGGAAAACCTTTTTCATGGATCATATGCTCACATACAAATACAAATTAGCCCAACGGCTCACAAACATTCCTACCGGCCCTACACAGGCTCCACAACTACTCATCAAATATAACCAGCCTAAAAGGATATCTTTATGTCTGGGACTCGCGGAAATTCCCAAATAACCCACCATCTATATTCCAGAGTCAATACAAGGCCGCACAGGACCACAAGGGTAATATACGATACTACATGAATACTACAAATAACGTATGAAATAATCGAACAGAAAATCGGACAAGGTCTGGGGTACTAACCTAATAGAACCCACCCAAGGATGATAATTAATGCAGTTATAGCCTATATACGCAGAGTCTATATAGGGAAAGCCATAACCTACCTGCCATCCGATGACTAGCTGCGGGAACGATGTTGTCCAGGCTACAACTCTTGTGGGAAGCTCCAATTCTCAAAACTAATATCAAAACAGTAATCTACATGTCAAAAGAAGACTAACAATACCCATAATGCCATAAACATAACCGGGTCGAAATCCAGGTCACAAATGGGCCCGTGGGCCCTATAACCCAAAACTAGAAACGAAAAAAACAACGGTATTCCCCACATTCCTGGGACAACATACTCAAAATTGGAGCAGAAACGGACAATGGGAAGGGGTCAAAACAGCCCCAAGAATCAAGAATTAAAAGGGGAGAATTTATGGGTTTTTATCGGACTTTAAGCAAGAAACTTACAAATTTATGAGGCTAATAAATGAGCCCGGACTAGCAACAATTATTCCTCCAAGTATTGGGGACGAACAGGGGAAAATTTGGTGCAATTTGGAGCTAAAATGGTGGAGAAATCGTAGTTGGAAGATGAGGTGAAAAGCTGAAAATGAGCTGCCAACAACTTATATAGGGTGGCAAACAGAGGTGTAGGGGCGGCCCATGGGCGCAGGCGCGTGCGCGCAGGGGTGGTGGAATGGGCGCTGGTGAGCAGGTGGCCTGGCTGGGCTCTGAGTCGCAGGCGCGGCCATGTGTGCACACGAGCGGCCCAGGTGGCGCCCTGGCGCCACACCAACAGCCATCAATGCCAAAATTTCTACGGGCCATTCCGGACACAATTGGAACCCGATACTCATAAACAAGTAGAGCTATTTGAGTTGAAACGACATTCTGCACTCAACAGAATTGACAAAACTTCCATCGGAGGTCGATTTAATGAAAAGTGGGCCACGAGTCAAACATCAACCTTAGGCCAACTATTTCCAAAACAGAACCCAATGGCCAAAATCAAGTCCAGAAGCCTCGGGACACGAATCAATGGTCCTTTTAGCCTAAAATCGATGTTCTAGAGCTAACAACGCTGACAAAATATCCATCCGAGGCTGTATTCTCCAAATTTTGATCAAAGTCAACCAAACAAGCCCAACTGTCCTGAAAATACAGAACGCGAGAGAATTCCAAGCTAAAAAGCTCGCGGATCCCAACTAAAGGTCCAACTAGACCAAAGTCCACGCTCTGGAGCTAATGGAACTGTCGGAATTTGATTCCGAGCACATTCACCAAGAATTTTAATTGAAGTCAACGATTTCAAAAGCTAAAAGCTCTAAAACTAGGAATGACCAAAAAGACCAAACTACCGATCCCAACAAGCCATAAATGACTTGGGGGAACTACAAGCAAGCTCTAACAGTACAAGAAAGGTGAAAAATTCATAAATGACTGGAAGGTTCATTACATCATACACTACTAAAAAGACTTTCGTACCTGAAAGTCAAGAAGGAAGGAAGGACTAGAGATTAAAAGACAGCGGATACACAAACCGCACTACTCTTTCGTACACCCTGGGTAGACTCCACGACCGGACGACACCCAACAGAAGGAAACCACGAAAGGCAACTAAGCCTAAAACCCCTGACTAGCCAAGCTAGAATCCAAACTCAACTTCAAAATGCCAAGGGACTGCCAACCCAAACTGAACCTCGAGAATCTCAACTGGCAAACATCGACACAACACTAAAACTAGAGAAGCAAAGTGACCAACACACAGAACTCAAATCATCGAACCCACAACCAAATATACCAGAAAGCCATCAGCCCAAAAACTCTAACTCACGAACCCGTATATCCGTAAAGCTCTGTTATTCTAGACTAAATCATGTTGCACCACCAATAGGGAGCTGCATACAAGTCGAACACTCAACCACCCTCAAAGTATCAACTGACGCACCAAATATCCACAGTCTTCGCTTATATTCTACCACGAACAAAGTCACCCTTTTTACTCAAGTTATATCAAAGTCAAGCAATAGTCTACTAGTCTTTGCTATCCAAGCTAACAACTCGTAGCATATTATCGAGAACTAGAGTTACCTGCCCCCACTAACTATCAACCAACAAACGGAAATTTTTTCTAACATCAAACTCGCTAATTAAACCCAACTGAACAACCCATCTGAACTTGACTGAAGTCCGCACACCAAAGTTAGGAAAGGCATATATGAATACCTTGTGTTGATGGAGAACTTCCAAACTGTAGAAAGAAACCAACTTCGCTGCATCGTGTTAAGTTTGAATCAACTGGAAGATAATGAACCAGGGAAACCTACCCAATAGACCCAAACAAAAACCAAGATCCTGCAAGTAGTGTGGTAAGTCTACCACGAATTCCGTAGTCATTAGCTAAGTTCCCAACTCTAAGAAACACTAATGCTACTCTGAATGCTCGAACACCATTTGGATTTTAAATTGGCTTACTAATTTCACCTCCGACGAAAGTCCACCATGCTATGAATATCAAGTCAAAACACCCCATAGGCAAGGGAAAAGGTGCCTGGAGTTCAAGGTCACTGTCTAGATATAGAATTTCTGCATATACTCTCAAATCACCTCTTTGGTTCAAATCAACCTCTTTACCATATTAACACACACAAAAACACCATCTCTAAAGCATACAACATATCAAACTTCTAGTCCACAATGGCCGAGTCTAACAAACACTGGAACCCCACATAAAAGCCAACCTTGGAAGGATCAACTAAACAAGATTTTTAACTCTCGGCAAATGAATGGTGACCACCAGACTCTAAGCATCATTAGAACTCAAAATGATCCTGCTAGGATCAACCTATTTAAGCTGACCACATAAAGCATACACCACCACTGAATCTCGAACTTACTCCACCGAGTCTGTCCAACCATAGTGGAAGGAACCTCATACTATCTAGAACATCGCTGATATCTGGACTGTCCATCGTAACTCAAAGGTTAGCCAAGGACTGGGTGTCCAAGGACAACTGTCACGCCATAACGGAAAATGGGTAAGCTAAGTTTTTACGAACTCAATGCCTTCCATCCCAAGAAGCTGCAACCAAAAGAATCAACCACAAACCATCCGGAGTAGTTTTCTAGCCCATGCTTTTGAAACCCAATCCTGATTTACTAACCACTGCACTTGCCGAACCCATATGCTTCCAATAAATCCTTAGGAACCAAAGCCAACTAGGATTGAATATGCAAGTCGCCAAAACCGCAACTGCTACTGAAATCTCAAACCAATCAAAGTAAAATCACTGCAATATATAACCGGCCAAATCAAATCACCAATATACGATCCCAAAGAAAACCTTTGGCATCACCTCAGTAGACTACTGAAGCACATAAGCACGAACAAGGAGTCATCTCCCTCCTTTTAAACTAAACAAAAACCTTTCCATGTCATATACTGAACCTTACAAACTCCTTCTCAAATAAAAATCTGGAGCCATTACCTTAGCCCTCACATCTGTATTGCCAAACTCAATAAAGAAGGAGAAGAATAGGTCGGATGCCCAACTCATCCAAAATGCTACAAGTACAACTCAGCCACTGTCAACACTTTATTGAAAATGCTATAGCCAAAACCCAATCACAATGCCAAAATCAAAAACTCATCCAGAGAACTGTGATAGAAATTCATTCCGACTGGAGCTAGGGAAAAATGTTAAGACAATCCAACCGAACAAGAACTGAAGGAGACTGTAAGAACAACCCACACACCTGCCAATACTCTAAACCAACCAATAAAGAGGATCGATTCTAATCACCCAAAAAACACAACCAATCTATACACACTAGAATAACCAACACATCTCATCTCAAGATAGAAGCTCAAACTTCAGCACAGCTATCGGTAACACCAAATCAAAGCAAGAACCTATAACCATGCTAGATAACCACCTAGGCAATCAACCATCTAGGTAGACTTAAAAGGGAAGACTCAGCACAAGTCTAGAGCCACGACAAAACAAGAAACAAACCTAACAAGAAATAGACTAACAAGAACTACCCAGAAGCTACAACTCTAGGTAAACACCTCTCAAGGACATCTCACTCCATCCACTACTAAAGAATGAACAACCAATAAAATAACGCATAGATACTACAACTCAAGTAGCCAAACAACTAAACAAGTAGCAGGTAGGAATATAAACAACTAAATGACAGAAATTATAGAATCGCAACTTGAGCAAGACTATCATAAGTCGAAGGTAACATAAGCCTTACCTGGAGAAATGATATCAGGAACCTCTACCTCAGGCCCACCAAGAGGGGCATCAGATTGACGAGATCTAACTCTGGACTGAGTAGTCGAAGCTGAAGGCTCAACCATCCCTCACCAAGGATAATCTCTAGAAAAGTGACCAAGCACTCCACCATAATAACAACCAGGCTGACCAGGATACACAATCGTGGGGCACTTCCTAAAAGAGTGCCCAAGCTCACCACACCGGCGACAACCCTTATAAGAACCACTAGCCTGAATGCCATCTCGAACCACCTAGGGATCACCCCTACTACCATGTACTCCACCTCTAGTCGGTGGCACTGAAGCCCTAGGAGATAACACATGTTAACCCTGCTGGCTGGAAGATGGAATCATGGGACAGTCCTTAGCAAAGTGCCTATGCACACCGTACTGACAATAAATCCCAATTGAAATATACGGGGGAGGTGGTCTCACTGAACCTGACCGGCCACCATTGCCTACACAACCTAAAAGAGAACCTCGAAGAACTTGACCCATAACAAATCCACTCTGCTCGACATGCCCTATACCATCACCCTCTGAAACCTGTGGAGTAACTGAAACTGACTGGGTAGATAAGAAGTAATGGAACCTATCTCTGGTGGAGAATCCACTACCTCGAGTATGAGAACTTTGGGAACTGTCCTGGCAATGACGTTTCTTAGCACTACCTCCACAAGCCTCACGGCATAAACCCTCGATAGCCCAAGCATAATCGACCACCTGGAGAAAGGTATTCCCAACTGTAACCAAGTGCTCAGTCGCCAAATGGAGCGGTGAAATCAAACTTTCAACAAAGCTGTGAACCTCATCAATCTCTGAAGGCACAGTCCTAGCAGTACGCCTAACCATCTCATGAAATCTCGCCTCATAGTCTAACACCGACAATTAACCCTGCTAAAGAACTGGAGGCACAACCCTAACTGAAGCACCACTCATAGAATCGGGTACTGAAACACCCACCGGAGGACTAAGAGTCTTAGCCACAGTGTCTTGAAGAACTTCGGTCGCTATAAATCCAATCCGAGGTTGGGCTGGCTCCACACCCCCTATCTGATGCGACAAAATCTCACTCTGAAGTTTTGGCACTCGCAGAAGCACTCAAGCAATAGGAACAAAAGCCTCGGTATCACCCGTTGTCGAACTCATCTTAGAAATCTGAGAAGTAATGAAACAACTGAAGTTTAGAAGTCAATCGATCCAGGAATGCACGATAAGGAGCCAAAAAGATGAAACTTTTCCTAACATTGCCCTGTAGCCTCTCAAAGATAGGATACAAATGTCATTGTACTGATCCACGAGACTCTACGTAGACACTTGCTTCTATACCATGACACCGGTGAACCTAGAGCTCGATACCAAGCTGTCACGACCCAATTTCTCAGGTAACAATGGCACCTACAACCCCCCAGTAGGCGAACCAATTCCTGTAGCCCAGAATAGTTAGTAATAAGCTACTACCTAACCAATACACACAATAAGCTAAAATAAGCTGAAGAAGAATGTAAAGACCATCAAAGAGAAGAAAAAACCTAAATATATACATAGAAAAAACTATACCAACCACAAGACTTGGTATCGATAGTATAGAAGATTCTAATAGAATACAAATGTACAAGTAACAAAATACAACATAAATACATCTTCGAAAGTATAAGGAGCAACAGTACAATAGATGAGATGTAGACAAGCCTCGACCATCAGGCGCTCACCCTAGTCTCGAATCTCCTAAAAGATACACGAGTCTCCAATGCGATCAACGGGGAAAGATCAACTAATATCTGCACCACAAAGATTCAGAAGTGTAGTATGAGCACCAAGACAACGGGTACTCAGTATGCATCATCGGCCGACTGAGCGCATATAAGATATAAAAATAGTAATAAGCAGAATACAATAAAGCAGTCACAGAAGCAAGGAACTAGCACAAGGAGTAATCAACCAAGAGTTACAAGTATATATGGTAGCATAAAATATATACATAACACAGAAATACAGGTGTAAGGAAGAAGAACGCACCTGAAATCCTTGCAACAATAGTATATAAAATGAGAGAGAGTTAGGAACATGGTGGTATACCGGTTAATTGAAGGATGTAATGTCGAATTAGGTGAACCATTATCCCTCGGGGTTGGGAAGTATTTAGTTAGTCTAGGTTGGTAACCTCAAGAAAAAGGAAAAGAAGGAAAGTAGTTTATCATAATCTAGATGAAATCAACAAGCATAAGGAAATCATAACACTAATCCAAATTCATGATAGCAAGAACACGAATCCACCTCACAAGTACATCCCTAGGATGGAATAAGAAACCCATAATAACCAAGAAATACTACTCAAATCCTGATAAGAATGGGACCAGAAACTCACAATCTTCTCAGAAGGCCTCACAAAAGTGCCTCAGTAGGATAGGACTCCCTAGCCCTCTCAATAATCAAATCCCACAACCCGAGCCTCAACAGGCTAATAACTGCTAAATCACCAAGAAACAAGGACCATAAACAGCTCTATAAAGCGATAAGAGTAATCTAAACTACCTACAGTCCCAACGACTGCCCATACAATCGAGGAATGCAATTAAGTGAAAATAAACCCTCCGGCCACTCATACAACCAGAGTGTACACTGAACACACATCAAACAAGGGTGGAATCCAAGTGAAATATGCATGATAATGATAATGACGGGACTAATAATGGTGACTCTGTATGCACCTCTCTCTAGTAATTCGGTAGGAGGAACCATGGTGGGACGTGCCCTCTATACCCCATCCTACGCCATATACCCCTCTTCTGGCACGCTCAGCCTGTAGCTAGGTCCTGGAACATAGGGCCCATGGAGGTACCTGACCACATACAGTAACGAATGCAAAATATCAGAGAATCAAAACCTCAAAGTACGTGTGAAGTGTTGAATCGGGTCTAAAATAGTTGTAGTAATCTCAAAGACCCTCTCAAAGGGTGATAGAAGTATACTCAGGTCTAAATCAGTAATAAAAGTCTCAATAAACCTCTCAAATAGTGCCCAAAGCGTATCAGAGTCTAAATCAGTAAGAAATAAGGTCTAGTGCTCTACCTAGTAGAGCCTAGTATCAGTAGGAAATAAAAGTCTAGTGCTCTGTCCAACATAGCTTAATATCAGCAGGAAATAAAGTGTAGTGCTCTACCCAGCAGAGCCTATTATCAGTAGGAAATAAAGTGTAAAATCATCCAAAATCCCATTTTTATCATCAAGTATACCAAAAATGGCCCCCAGGGCCATGCAAGTTTGAGAAAAATCATCTATAGTGGCTTGTAGCCAAAACCAATGTAAAATATGCAGGGAAAACCTTTTTCATGGATAATATGCTTACACACAAATAAAAATTAGCCCAATGGCTCACAGACATTCCTATAGGCCCTGCATAGGCTCCACAACTACTCAGCATACATAATCAACCTAAAAGGATATCTCTATATCCTTAACTTGCAGACATTCCCAAATAACCCACGATCTATGTTCTAGAGTCAATACAAAACCGCAAAGAACCACAAGGGTAATATACGATATTACATGAATACTACAAATAACATATGAAATAAGCGGATAGAAAGGCGGATAAGGTCTGGCATACCAACCTAATACAACCCACCCAAGGATGCTAATTAATGCAGTTATAGCCTATATACACAGAGTCTAGGTTGATGGGCATAATTTCTATATATGTGGTGGTCGTGATGGACATTAGGTGATTTGCCTAATGATTGTCCTCCTCCCCTCTCTTATGCTAACAATGGTGCTAGTGGTGCTTGTGACCTTTATTAGAATCATGACTTACCAAGCGAAGAATGCAATACCTCCTTAGAGGGTGTGTATGTCATGCTTCAAACTCTCTTGGCCAAAGAAGATAGCATAGATGAGGGGATAAAGTGCATAAAGAAAGACTTCTTAGATATGAGAGCTATGGAGGAAGAGGAGAGAAATCATGCTAAACAATCCATGGCGAATATGTCTACTCCTCTTGATCAAGTTGATGAAGAAAACCCTCCAAGCGTAACACATGATCATGTATTTAACATTGGGGTTAATTAAATTCACTTTGGGGATGATGATAAAGATCTTCAAAATATGGAATTTCCCGTGAATAAGATTGCACCGGTTATGCTTTAACCCCAACAAGAAGAAAAGCTTGATCTAGATGAGATTATGAGCCAAGAATGGTTGTTAAATCGATCTCAACAACCTGAATCCAATGGGGAACCATGCGAAAGAATCCTACTAATGATCGAGGAATTTCTCAAAAGGCATTCCAAGAGAAGTCAAAAAGAGGGGTTAATTGAATTTTCTATCCGGAATTTGAACACCAAAGTGAATGCTCATGTTTCAACATTCATGATCGTGGATAGTAATTTTGAGTTGTTTCGTATTGAAGAAGAAGACACAATGGATTCTTAGGAACTTAAGGTGTTGTGGCAACCAACCAAGCCACACATAAATCAACATGTCAAGATCAAAAGAATGATTCTACAGTTGCAAGCCAAAGTTCAACGATTCATTTTGAAAGACTCTAGTTCATTCGAAAGTGAGGATGTCATGAATGAGGCAACTTTGAGAGTGAGATGCCCAAATCTCAGTTCAACCAATTTTCAACCTTAAGTTTTGTTAAATGGATGAAAATTAGGGTAATCAAGATTTTGGAAGACTTTGGAAGGGGGACGGGTCGAGGTATATCCATTTTGAAGTTTGTTGTTTATAGAAGGCAAAATGACCTTCCTCGCTTGAAGGCAAAAAAGTGCAAAATGTGACATCAAGAAAATGGCCTTCTTATATTCTCACCTTCACCCTATTATTGTCAACAGAAGTTTGATTCAAATTTGGATCGAAGGTTTAAATCCTCCAAGTGGAGATCTGAATGGTGAGGTAACTTGCATCGCACTGCGACGTTAAAATGTGCACTTGATGAAACGCAATCCATCATTTCAAAATCTTGAAATCTCATAAAATTTTTTGTTAGAATAGCTTAGTGTGTAATTTTTGACTAATCTATCAAGTTTGAAGTCTTTTTAAGATGATTTAGGCAGGTTGAGGAGTGGAAGACGCACAAAATTCCAATCAATAATTAAAAGGGTGCTAAAATAACATACTAAATGGGATGCGATCGCACCTCAAACTTTGTGGATCGCACATACAATCTCACCCCAAAATAGTGAGCTGCCATAAAATTTTGGAACATGCAAAATAGGTGCATTTAGCACCTGGAGTTTTGCAGATCGCACCAGCTATCCCACATGTAAACAATATGTTTCTAAAAAATTCTTAGAAGAAGTGCAGCGCGATCGTACTGAAGGAGCACCAATAGCGTTGGGCAAAATTTCACAAAGCAGTGCCATCGCCCTAGGGTGATGTAATCACGCTGAAGTAAGTTCCAGCCACCTCAATTAACAATTAAGAGCTCTTCAGCTTTCCTATATCTCTTCCATTTCAACAGGTATATTTTCCATTGTTCAAAATCTCCCTTCCCCAATACTTCCCCAGAATTCCACACACCTAAATCTGAATCAAAAGCCACTGGGCAAGTCAAAATTGCAAGCACAAGTTGTTCCCTCTCTTCTCTCCTCTTTTAGCTATTGAATTTGTCCATCAAGGTAGGTTCCTATTTCTCCTTCCCCTTTTATGTTTCATGGTACCCTTTATACGTGTTGTGGGAATTGGAGTTGAGTAAAAACTTGGGGATGTCTTGAGTACCCAAAGTTTTTCCATTGTTATGATACTTAAAAGCCTAGAGCATGTTTGTACAAATGCTTCAATGAAATTTTTATGGGTTTAAAGATATTGAGCATGAATTTATGATGTTGTTGTACTTTGTGTTGAGAAAATACCCTCAAAAATGGATAAAAGCCAAGATCTAGCTGTAAAATCATGATGGAGGGTTATTTGATCGAAGAAGATGACTACCCAGTTGCTCAGCACAATCGCTCTATTTGTGAGTTTCATCACATGCGCGATCCTGCTGATGTGATGCAATAGTGCTTAATGAAAAAAATAAAAAAATAAAAGTGTTGATGCAATCGCGCATGTGGAGTGCCAATAGCACAGAGTAACTGTAACTGACACAAAAGAGTAGCTTTGTCCAGAGCTACTTCTTTGCTTTCTAACCTAATTCTCTTGCTCAAAACTATTGTTTTTCATTGTGCTACATGTTGTGCCCAAATTATCACCTTGAATATAATTTTGTAGGTTCTTTTGGATTGAAAAATGAGTGCCAGAGCATCAAATTTGGACAATCAAGTTGATGAAATTTCCAAAGAGGAGGATTATGACAGAACGAAAATTGTTTCTCCAGTTTGTGTGGAGCGATATATGGTTGAATTATCTAGAAAGGTAGTCCCTGAAAAGGTAATTGCAATGCAAGGAGGGGAGGCTGCCTTACCTAATTTTTTGGTCGATTGCATAGAGCATAGTGGCACTACTTTATAGCCACAACATGTAGGGCCAATGGAATAGTTGTTTGGGAATCTTACGCTAATGCATCGACCATAAACTTCAATGATCCGATGGTGACTATTCGGCGGAGAACATTCAGAGTTGGGGCAGAAAAGATTAATACGTATTATGTAGACAGGCCCTGGATTTATTTAAAGGTCTGTCTAGGAGTGGAGCCCATATGGGCTATGTTTAAAACAAAGATTTACTCTCATAAATTCATTGCAGAGAAGAGGATATGGTTGTCCATCATATGAAGCAGGGCACAACCAGTATAGAATGTGAGTGAGGTTATTCTTTACAGAAAAGTCACCGTGGCGGCAATGATTTATGAAGTTCTAATTAATGTGGGGCCATTGATCCTTTGGGAGATGAAGAATTATGTCAAGGGAAACAATGATAGATTGTTATTCCCCTCCTTGATTACTGAGCTATGTTAGGCAGCAGGAGTTAATTTAAATGCTTTAGGAGATTTTTGTCTTGATCCAAAGATTCGCATACATCCTATGAAAAAGACAGTCTCAGGATTAATGCTTAAGAAGAGAAAGGTGGACACTAGTTCGACTTATGGAGCTACAGAAGGTATCTAGCCAGCCCCTGGTGCTACTACTTCAACCCAGGTACCTCCAGACATACCTTAGCCATTTCAGTGTCTCTCTACTAAGATATCAGGAGTTCAGGCATACATTAGAGAGTCTTTCTCTAGTATTCCTTCAGGAGCACCTGAGGCACATATTGAAATGAAGAATGATGTAGTTGACCGTCAGAGAATGATTGAAGAAATTCAGCAAAGGTTGTAATAGACCTTTGTGCAGTGACTCCCTTGATGATCAGAAAAAAATGGACAAGGAAAGAGATAAATTGTTGAAGAGGATGTGGAAAAGCATAAAAAGTTTTTGTGGAGGTTCAGACATAAAGGATAATGGTAATCATGACAATCCAAGTCATGGCGATGGTAGTGATAAAGCGAGTCCTCTCTAGCTATAGCTTAAGGATTTTAGGGAGCCCCTCACACTACTTTCTCAGTATTTCATTTTGGTTTTGTGCACTGAGGACACTGCAGTAGATTTTAGTTAGGGGTGGAGGTATTTGGGTTATGCTTATGTCAGATTTTTATAATTGTTTTGTGCCCTTGCTGAGCTTATCTTGTTTAGATTTGGATTGTATGCCCTTGTCGGGCTTGTTTTAGATATTGTGCCCTTGCCGGACTTGTTTTATTTTATTTTGATTATCATGCCCTCGCTAGGCTTGTTTCATTTTGGTATGGATATTGTGCCCTTGCCAGGTTTGTTTGTTTGAAATGTTGTTGGATTAGTCGCCTTTGTTACTTCTTTATTTTTCTTAGCTTTTTAAATTTCTTTTGTAGTTGTCTTTGTGTGACGATTCCCAATGATATATCGAGTAACAATATTCTTAAGGGAAATTATTGCTTTGTTGAGGTGTTTTGAGCTAAGGTAAGTCTGAGTACCCATTGGGCTAGATAGAACTTGCCTACATGCCGGTGTTTGAAGCACTGCCTTGCACATGCGATACGCAGATGCTGATGTGCAAAATGCATATGCTTCACACATGCTGGGCAAAAAGGAAACCTATACAGCTTGGCATGTGTGATGGCACGTGAAACCCACATATTGGCATGTGCAAAATTCATGTGCAAGCGCAGGGTCCCCTGTGTTGGGTTGTGTGCTATGGTGAAGTCTAAGTAACCATGTTGATTTAGAAGTATGATTTGGCCTGATGATGGATAGGGTGACGTTTTTCTTAAGGGAATATCATCATCTTTTGACATATTGTGAACATTTACTTGTTCGGTACTATTGGAGTTAGTCTCGCATATGAATTCAGATGCAATGTTTCCCTCTAATTTTCTTTTGTGAAAAGTTGCATGGCAAAGAATGATGTTAGTGACAACTCCTTTAATCTTTTTGTGACTCTTCACTCATTAGTGGTGATAAGTGAAAATGTGGAATGTGGCTCTAGTTGTTCTTGCTTAGGAAGTGAAATTGACCTATCTTGAATAGTTTGCATGCCATGTGAGGTGAGATTTTGTTGAATAATTCTTGTACTTGCTTATGTCAATTATAACTTGCCCGGTTAATCATTCAATGCTAGTCTTGATTGCATTTTGTTAAAGAAATGATCTTAGGCCTTCTTTGTGATTGTTGGAAGCCTACTTATATCACTAGTAACCCCATTTGACCTTAATACATTTTCTTTGGCAACCTCATTACAAGCCTTGGACCATTTTGAAAACAAATCCCTTTTTTGAACCTTCTCTCCTTGAAAACTAAAAATGATAATTTAAGGTTAAAATCATATGTTTGGGAGTGATTGAGAAATACATCAGAGGAAATGAGCAAAACATGGTTGTTGGTGGCAAGTATTAAAAGAAATTGTCAAAATAAAGCATTAGGTTGAAAAGAAATGCTAAAAGAAAAAGAGAAAGAAAAGGAAAGAAAACCTCCGAGGTGAATAGAATGACAAAAATTGGGGCATCAAATGAAAATAATGAATAGTGTTTTGGTTTGCATGGAAATGATAAAGAAAATTGCTTTGGTTTCAAATTGAAGAATTTGTGTAGTGTTCAAGAAGGATGTAGTCACTTTAATATAAAATGATTATACTACCCTTCCTCAAGCCTACATTACAAGCATAAAAAAGTCCTTTGAGATCTCCAACCAATTGATTTGAGTTACTGGCAAATGAAAATAAGGGAAAGCTTATGGTTTGATACTTGTAGTACTTGAAATTCTTCGTGAGTGTGAGTGTTTGTGCATTTGTCCCTTGTGTAAGCCTTGTGAATAATGTCTTTTGGGACCTTTATTCTTGTGAGGGCTTGTGAATTAGGATAGTTTGTGAAGTTGATAAATTTTGAAAATGAGCCAAATGAGCATATTGGGTGAACTAGTGGTTTTGAGTCACTTCTTAAGGATTGATTGTTGTCACTTTATTGTTTTTGTAGTCCCATTCCATTCTTAAAAAGTTGTGTTTTGAATAGAGGGGATTGTTTGGATGAATTTATCATGTGATCGAGTAATAATTAGTACCAGTCATGCATTTGTTCTTTAAATGAGTCTCCTTGAATTATAGTGATGTAATTCCACTTGTCTTTGTGTCCTTTGAATTAGACCTTTGAGTTGCTTAAGGACAAGCAATAGTTCAAGTTTGGGAGTTTTATAAGTTGGTAATTTACCAACTTATTTAGCCTTTAATCATATACTTTTTCTATCTTAATTGAGAGAAAATAGTGCATTTGAAATGATTTTCTTCTACTTTATAGGTGTACGTGATTTAGAAGCGATCGAGTGCGAAATCGAATGAAAACAAGTCAAAATGGAGAATTTCTGAAAATCTGGATAATTAGCACGATTGCGATAGACTGACACCGATAACACTGAAGGAAGTGGTCAACACCGGTCAAGACTTGTGCACAATCACACATGGATAGTGTTTTTAATGAGAGTGGTTAACGCAAGTCAAGACACGTGCCTGATCGCGAGTGGAAAGCACGATAGTGTTGTATAGTGTGAGATCCTTAAGCGCGATAGCACTGTTTTAGCGCGATGGTGCTTCACTATGCCTGACCATTGGGCTGGGCATAATTGACATTTAACACGTATCTCCAACACAGATAAAACACCTTTCAGCCGATTGGGGAGGCATCTTTGGCAATTTCACACAACTTTGTCTAGCTTGGAGAGCAAGTTCATCACCCTACACCATTGGCGTGAAGATTGGATGATTCTATTGCAAAACCTTAAATTCCTTTCTTCAACTCTTATTCTAAATTGATTACTTGTAGGTGTAATTGTTGATTTGAGATTGGGTTATTGTATAAGAGATAATTATTTATTTGGGTATTGAATTCTTATCTTGTTCTTACTCTTAATTAATATGTGAGGGTCTACTGAATCTTTCATGCTTTAATTATATAGTTGATGGTTGCAAACATTGACTTAGCATACTATTTGTTTTCTTGCTTGATAGAGGATATATTTAATTGGGTAATACTTCAATAGTTGGGATTTGGGATTTCAACTTTAGATCAAGCCTAGAAATAGCTTGTTTGACGGAAATTTCCATCTAAGAGTTGGGGCTAGAAATAGCCCAACTTACATTGGTTGAATTTACTTAATTGTGTTCTTGCTCTAAAGAGAGGTTCATAATTCAGAAGGAATTCAATAATGGGAATTTGAGGTTTCCACCTTAGATTGAGTCTAGAAAGAGCTTAATCGAAGGAAACTCTCACCTAATAGTCTAAGCTAAAAATAGTATGACTTACCCAAGCTTGAATTGGTTGGTTTGCGTTGAAACCATGGTTCTTGAGTATAGACCATTGGATATATGTTTGGAAGATTGAGAGATTCACAAGTATGCCTAAAATCAATTCTACCCATATCATTTGTTGAGAATTTGCATAACTAAGCAAGTACCCTAACCACCTTTTGAATCCCAACAGAAACATACCCCTAGTCGGCCTCTCATTTGATTATAATTCTCATGTTTACGTTGCTTTTTAGTTTGAATTATGATATTGCTAATTCCTCTTTCCTTGATTCCCCCCAATTTATACTTTAAAGTTGTTGATCATCTACTTTCTTGGTGAATATTAATCGATTGTCTTTTAGCAAATCATCACTTTCACTCTCTATGGGATTGACTCTGACACTCATCGAGATATTTCTTTGTTTTGTTTTTATGATTGCTACCACCTCCTATTGGAGAGTGTTTTTGAGAGTTATCAGTCTTTTCCTATGATAGATTGAGAGATGACTTTTTAAAGGGAAAATGCCATGTTTTAGTGTTAAATTTGAGACTGTGCTTTGCTTGTCTCAAAATTGGCACACCAAAAATTTCTCTTTGGAAGAATTTTTTTAAAATTAAAGAAAAGAGGTAAAATGAGTTTGAGTAAAGCATTCTCTTGTCATGACTTGCACACTCCCTGTTTGGCATGATCGATTAACAAATGAGAGTGTAAAGAACTTGGAATTGCTTTTCAAAAGTCATTTGTCCCAATAGATTTTGAGACTCGTTGTGAAAATGCTTGTATTATGATGACTTGTGTGGTAAGGCTATACTTAATTCTTGTTTACATGTGTTGTCTAGAACTTGCTCCAAATGTGATCCAAGGCAAAATTCCAGAGGAAATCGAGCTTGGAAGATGACATTAGGCCCTTTATGAATAGCCACTTCACCCGAATTGACTTCCCTTACATTTATCTTAGTAAGCCCCATTGAGCTAGTGACTTTTCCTTGATACCTTGTTTGACACCTTGACCCTTTTTGGAACCTAAATTTTTACACCCATCCTCCCTAATGGCTCAAATATGAAACATAGGCTAAAGGCCTAAGTTTGGGGGGGGGGAATTGAAATGATAACATATGCAAAAGCCTAAGTATGGGGGTGCATGCACCAATGTGTAGAAAAAAGGATGTGTTTCAATGTAAGGTAGCACCATATTCTAGGAATGAAACTTGCTTCAAATTGTCTAACAAAATGAGCTAAATGGAAAGAAAAGAAGGAATTGGTGTTACCTAGAAAAGGTGAAAAAGGAAGTTGAATGATCGAGTTAAAGGGGAACCTTGAGATTGTAAGAGGGAGAAATAAGGTGAAGTTAATGCTCGAAAATGTGAGCAGTTTTTTAATGATCACAAAGAGTGTTAGGGAGGCTTGGTCACTTGAGCCAAATGCAATCCTCACCTTAACCTGAGCCAACATCATAACCCGCAAGTCCTTAGTGATTCTGAACTTGGTGACTCTAAATTAGTGGCGGAAACATAAAGGGCAAGCCTATGGTTCAATGTGTGTGCACTCAAATTTCTTTGAGAGAGTGAAAGTCTTTTTGATTCTCTTATAATAACTTTGTCTTGTGAAATGCATTATTATGAGTGGGATTCTCTCTTATGGTGAGTGGCATCGCACACTTTAAAAGGAGTGATGAAGTCTCTTTTTCAATTAAGAAAAATTAATGAGACAAGTTGTGTGGTGAATCTCAAGTCAAATCTTGAAGTTCCATGCCAATGACTTGAGAATCTTGAATTTCTTGTTTTTTAATGACAAATTCCCTTGATTATAATGAGAAATGATGTCCTTTTAATAAACGTTTTTAAATTGCCTTGAGAATGTGGTGGTCCAAATTGAGATAAGCATTGTAGTTGAGACTTTTTGTTTGACTCTTTTTGTTTGTTATTTTTCTTAGCTTTTAGAGTTAGAGTAATCTTGTGTGCACCCTTGGTGTTTTAGAGCATAATTCATTCCTTACTATGTGAGTATCTTGCTTGAGGACAAGCAATAGTTTATGTTTGGGGGTTTTATAAGTTAGTAATCTACCAACTTATTAACCCTTTATTCATGAACTATTGCCTTGTTTTTATGAGGATTAGAGGTACTTATTGCCTTTATGGATGCAATTGTAGGTACTCTTGGCCAAAAGTGTAAAACAAAGGAATTGGACCCAAAGAGCTTAAAAAGAGTTAAAGTTTGAAGGTGTCTGAGAAGAAGAATTTGCTGAGAGGTGCGGCCGCCCTGCGATGCGCACAATAGCATGTGTGGTCTGCACCTCCCTTCACACATCACCCAACAGCTGTTGAAGTCACTACACGAGAAGAAGAGCAATGAGCGACGTGCACAACATGTGGTGCGACCGCACGTCGTGTTACACATTCCATCGCACCATGCCTAAAGGGCAATTTTGAAAACTTTTAAGTGACATTTTGTGAATCTTCTAAAACCCAAATTGGGTAGTGTACCTGATATCATTGAAAAAGTTTTGAATAGTTTTGAGCATAGAGTTTTCCAAGGAATATAGAGAGTGTACTTAATTCTCTTTATTTTATACCTTGAGAATTCCCCATTTTGGTACCAAATTGAGCTTGGATTTGGTTATTTGCTTAACAATGAATGGAAATTTTAATTACCCAATTGGTATAATTTCTTATTACCTTAGCATGAGTAGCAAATTGAATTTTCTAGGGTATGTGTATGGTAGGTATTTGAATTTTGGTATGCATCTTGCTTAATTGTGTTTATAATAGATAAATTAACATGGGTCTGTTGAATTCCTCAAGTTTTATTACTAAAATTGATGGTTGCAAACATTGGTTAAATTTACTTAATTGTGTTCTTTCTTGAAAGAGGAGATCTTCAATTGGGTAAAGGTTCAATAGTTGAGATTTGGGATTTCCACTCTAGGTCAAGGCTAGAAATAGCTTCTCTGATGGAAAATCTCATCTAAGAGTTCGGGATAGAAATAGCCTAACTTACCTAAGTCATTTTGGTGGTTTTATTGCCTATCCTCGGAAATTAGAGAGAACCCATGGAGGATAAATGTTTGATTGGTTGAAATATGATTAAACACACCATTAAAAACAAGGTCACCTACGCGTTAATTGGGTGTAACTCTTATGAATTGAATTCCCATCGACAATTATCCCTTGTTATCCTTTCTTGGTGAAAGTCATTGATCAAAACTATCTTTTATTTGATTTTCCTTTAATCTTTTGTCTTAGTTTAAAACCTCCCAATCATTTTATCTATTTCTTTTGCTCCTTGAACTTAAATAAGTTGCTTTAATTCTTTATTATCTCAATAGCCTTTACACTATTCTTCGTGGGATCGACCCTGACACTCGTTGGGTTACTTATTTGTTTTGCTCTAACAGTTGCTACCAACTCTTATTGGAGAGCATTTTTGAGAATTATCAGCAAGCCACCATGGAAGGACAAAATTTAAAAATTCTATCTTCTGTTTCATTTCGACGCCCCACCCAACGGGCCATAAAACCTCCCACGCCCGTGGAAGGCTAAAACTGTTCAAATTTTCTATTCTTTTTGATTTTTGTTTTTTATTTGATTTTGTAATGTACTTCACCTGCAGGTACTAAATGGCACCAGTAACTCCACTAAAATGAGGGGGAGCCCAGAAAGCCAAGGAAAAAGATATTATGACTCACCTTCTAGACCAACCCACTAAGTCTGAAGGCGAGAAGTGCGAGTCATACAACCTGCCCCTCGCCTGGTTGACAAAAAGGAAGCTGGTGCTATCATCTTCCTCCTAGTGTGAAGAAAAAGGAGCTGATGAACCCCAGAATGAATAGGTATCAAAAGGTACTTCCCCCAAATCTTAATAAGGGGAAGAATCCTCATCTGGATCCTCTAGTTCAGACGATGAAAGCAACACCGCTCCCTCATAGGAAAAGGAAGACAAGGACTCAGCCATACAAGTTTCTAGTGCCAAAGAGACTGAGTATGGTACTGCCAATGGTTCATAGTCAGGTTACGGTAAGGATGCTGATACCGGTTCTGAATCTGACATAGAAGGCATAACTCTTAAAAAGGATATAGCCCTACCTACTCCCAAAGCTCCTAGGATGACACTCGCCATTACATAAAAAATCTCAAAATCTTGGAAAGGACTAGGTTTAGTGTGAACGGTGCCATGTAGATCTTTTACTACGGGTTGGAACTCATAAAGAAGGGGAACATTAAATTCCCCATTGCAGAAGAATGGAGGATTGACTTGTTGAAACTGAAAGACATCCCCAAGCTGGATGATCTTTTCTGCTACTATAAGGTTGATTGAACTAGAAAGCCACTGCCCAAATATCAACCAGTCATAGTACGAGAGTTCTATGCAAATTATCAGGCCATCCAAAACAGCTCATGCAAAATGGGCCAGAAGGTCATTGATATGCATGCTCGTGAGAGTGTTCCAGTCTGAGGAGTCCCAATAGACATCTCACCTAGAACAATCAACAGATTTCTCTATGGGCCTGAATATGTTAAGCCATCCAAAACATATGAGTATGATAACAGGTATAAGATCCAGGCAGAGCAGGTAGCATGGTTGGCCAAAGTTCTGATAGAAGGAGGGGTTCCAGCTTGGTTTCATCAAGAGAAGCCAAAAATTATGAAGTCCTCCCTCAAGTTCCTGCTAAAGTTCTGGTTGGAATAGTTTGCCTCCATCTCATGCTGAATGGGGGGATAACAAGTTGACTACAGAGAGGGCAATTTTAGTGGCTAGTTTGATGTCGAAGCATAAGCTTAACTTTGGCAAGATCATTGCGGAGGAGATTAGACAGTGGGTCACTAAGATTGGCACTTTCTACCCTTTCCCATGATTGATCACTAAGCTTTGTGATGATGCGGCTGTATCGAGGTATGCTAGGATTGATCGCAGAGAGCAGGCTACGAGTACTCATTATTAGGATGGGTCGAACGATAAAACCAAATTGCTCCTAAAGGGCAAGGAAGCCACTTTTGGCTTGACTGAGCTGATAGCCATAGATGATGACTTTGTGTTACCACGGGAAGTGGTGCCATTAGTTACTACTTTCCCTACACCCAAAGGTAACTTGAATGACAAGAACACTTTAGCCAGGAAAGAGGTTGCCATCACTTCAAGACGCCCACACAGTACTACTTTGTTGACTCCTAATGGGGTTGATATTTCTATACTACAGACTTCTAGGGATCCTTGCTCATCAACTGTGTCACGCCCCAAACCATGGGAGGCATGACCGACACTCGGAGCCCCAAAAGGCCGAGGGTGCCAAAATAGAGTGTATCTCTGTTGAACCTGCTGGGGGTCTGAGACCGACAAGGTCTCTAAGAATTATAATTTGAAACACTGAAAGCTCAATAGTAGTTAAGCAACTCAAGGCCGACAAGGCTATTATCATAGTAGATAACTAATAACAAGGCCGACAAGGCCATACCCAACACTGATGTACATATACACGTCTACAAGCCTCTAGGAGTAAGTAAAATATCTCATATCCAGGACAGGGCCCTGGACTACCCATAAGCTGTACATATACATAACCTGGTCAAAATATAAGCTAGACCTCTGACTCGTCAGCTCCAGGAAGAATGGAGCTTACCAAAATGGTTGAACTCCACAACTCCTACTGAAGAGGTCTATCTGGGTTTCTGTCTGGACCTGCAGGCATGAATGCAGCGCCCCCAGGCAATGGGGCGTCAGTACGACAATAATGTACTGGCATGTAAGGTAGAAGCATGAAAGCAAGTCGCAAGTAGTAAATCTGAACAAGATAAAATATGAAACTTGTAAACTGTAATTGGTAAGACTCGTTAAGCTCTTTCTCCTTTATTCTTTTTAGAACACAACACATGCATTAACTCACACTGCAACTCACTATTTATAACCCACACTGAACCACAACAGCGCCTCGGCGCACCCTGTATTTAATAGCCTCAATATGGCAGTAGCGCCTCGGCGCACACTATGTATATAATGGCCTCAATATGGCAGTAGCACCTCGGTGCACACTATGTGTATAATGGCCTCAATATGGCAGTAGCACCTCGGTGCACACTATGTATATAATAGCCTCAATATGGCAGTAGCACCTCGGTGCACACTAACACGCAAACCACACATAATAAGTGTATTACTAGATTGACCTTCAAAGCTATTCTTGTTATTTATGAAGGTTCATTTAGATAACTTCTTTAGCCTTGGCTTACTAGGTGTTGGAATCAACATACCAAACACATATAAATGGGATTTGACTTTCTAACTTTCCTTGTATACTTTCTAAAGCTTGATTAGAGATCACAATACAAAGAAGAAACTTGACAAAAGGATAACTTACATTTCGTGCAAAAAGAATCAGATTTTATAAGAAGGCGACTTGAATCACCATAATGTATAAATTAGTTCCTTAAGACTTGTTGAGTTACCAAATCAGCTCTCTTACAACAAAATACTCAAATTCCTTCTTTCGGAGATTTAGAGTTCTATTTCTAGATTCATGCCGATAAGGAATAAAGAAGCCTTAACATACCTCGTTCTTTCCGAAGATTGCGCTTACCACAACTTGGACTTTCCTTTATTAAGTTAATCTACAACACAAGGGTATAATGAAGCTAATATTAGCTCTTAAACCTGCTGCAACACTCCCAAAACAGTAGCTAAACATTTCCCGGGCAGATTTACGTATTTTGCATTAATTAAAGGTGTATCGTCACACCTTTCTCCCCTTATCCAATACACATCACACACACACCAACCTACTGCCTCCAATAATACAAAACACATCAAACAGCCCCTACACAACTCACCATGTCGAAATACAATAGCAACACATTGAACCCACGGCTTCCGATCGCCGTCCCGTGAGTTCTTAACAACAATTCAACAACAATTGTCTATCCGAACTTCAATCCAAAAATATTATCATGGGCAGAGTACTTACCACACTTGAAGGGGTGTTTTTATCCTCTTTTTATTGATGCTTTAAAAGCTTAAGTACCCCCTACACATACACCAACAAGAGAAGAAGAAATCTCTTAATTGTTACACAATTTCCATGTGTTAAATCATAAGAAAGGGCTGCCATAGTTCATGTCTTTCTTACCATAGGATATCCTAGCTATATGTAGTAGATTAATACCAAGATAACAAGTTGTTGAACTCACCTTAAGCTTCAATTAATCTTGGTCTTCTTAGAACCCTAAAGGGAGAGAAGGGCTGCCAAAAAGAAATGAGATAAGAGAGAATTTTCCAGCTTTTTGTGATCAACATTGATCAGCAAATGGCCTATATAAAGGGACCTTTTTGGCCGACTTTTTTGAGTATATTTGGGCCAAAATGGGTCAAGAAACTTGGGCCAAAATTACCCTTTGCTTGGGCCTCAAAAGGGTTAAGTTTTGGGGCTGATTTTGGGCTTCTCTTGGGTCAAAATGTGGTCAATATTGGTGGCTACCTTTTGTAGTTGTTTGGGCCAGATTTGGTTGTGCTTTGATGGGCCAACTTTAAGCTTCATTTGGGCTACCATTAGGTCTAATAATCCATGGTGTTTCTGCCCGTAATCGGCCCTCGGAACTTAGTTCGTTAGCGTAGGTAGGTGACGCACCTACTTGTCACCTAAGAGCTTAGATAAGTCGAGCAAGTACCTCACTTGTTTTATCTCATTTTCAAAACCCTCCTCCTTATAATTTAACTTAACACTTATATACATTTGACCATTTCAAATTCTAGGCCAAAGTACCCCTTCACAATCTCGAGCTCAAATACCTTCGTCGATATTTACTTAGTCACATAGGTTTTGAAAGGTACGGGGTGTTATATCCTCCCCCCCTTAGAATCATTCGTCCTCGAATGAGGGTAATGCATATAGAGCTCTAGTCCCTTAGGTTTTTTTTTTTGAAATTTCGGCAGAGTTTCCTTTATAATTGGGACTATCCAAAAACCTGAAACTCAGCAAAAGTCCAGCACGATGCCTCACAGGGCGATACAACTATATACAATTAAATGTAATCATTTTCACATGTTAAAACCTGATCATATTTGCATAGTAGGAAGAGTATGAAGAATATAAGAATATGACTTACCTATGTACTATCTTCAAGTCATAAATAACTGGGGATGTTTTTTCCTCATTTCTTCCTCGGCTTCCCACGTCATTTCTTCAATATTATTATTTCTCCACAACACCTTTACTGAGGCTACTTCTTCGGTTCTGAGCTTCCTAACTTGACGATCTAGGATAGAAATTGGTACTTCCTTATAGGATAAGTCTTCAAAAAGTTGAACATCTTTAATAGGCATAATACGTGAAGGATCTCCTATGCACCTTCGTAGCATCGATACATGAAATACAGGATGGACTGTCTCCAATTCTGTGGGTAAATCTAGCTCATATGCCACTTTTTCTACCCTCCGAATGATCCTGTATGGTCCAATATATCTTGGACTAAGCTTTCCCTTTTTACCAAATCGCATAACGCCTTTCATAGGTGAAACCTTTAGGAAAACCCAATCACTAATATTAAATTCCAAATCCCGACGTCGCACATCTGCATATGATTTCTGCCTACTCTGGGCTGTTAGTAATCTTTCTCGAATTAGCTTCACCTTCTCCATTGCCTGATTAACTAGGTCTGGCCCTAATAATCCTGCTTCTCCAATTTCAAACCATCCAATTGGTGATCTACATTTTCGCCCGTATAAAGCCTCATAAGGAGCCATTTGAATGCTTGCATGGAAGCTATTATTATAAGCAAACTCAATTAGTGGCAAATGGTCATCCCAACTCCCTTTAAAATCTAGTACACAAGCTCGTAGCATATCTTCGAGTGTTTGAATAGTGCGTTCAGCTTGTCCATCTGTCTGTGGATGAAAAGTTGTATAGTGCGTTCAGCTTGTCCATCTGTCTGTGGATGAAAAGTTGTACTGAGACTTATTTGAGTACCTAAGCCTCTCTGGAAAGACCTCTAGAAATTTGCTGTAAACTGAGCACCCCTATCTGAAATGATGGAAATTGGGACACCATGAAGTCGAACTATTTCACTAATATACAACTTGGCATAATCTTCAGCAGTATAAGTTGTCCTGACTGGCAAGAAGTGAGCTGATTTTGTAAGTCTATCTACAATCACCCATATGGAATCATACTTCCGATAAGTACGAGGTAAGCCTATAATAAAGTCCATGTTGATCACCTCCCATTTCCAGGTAGGTATCACTATACTTTGAGTTAGACCTCCGGGTCTCTGGTGTTCAAATTTTACCTGTTGACAATTCGGGCATTGGGCTACAAACTCTGCAATATTTCTCTTCATATTATTCCACCAATAAATCTGTCAAAGATCATGATACATCTTCGTCGCTCCTGGATGGATTGAATAGCGGGAATAGTGAACTTCTGCCAAAATTTTCTCCCGAAGCTCCCCGACGTTAGGTACACATAGACGACCTTGATATCTCAGAACCCCATCTTCCTTAAGCTCTATTAGTGGTTGCTTTTGTTGTGGAGTTTCCTCCCTCAATCTTACTAATTCTGGATCATCATATTGTCTTTCCTTTACCTCTGTCACAAGTGAGGATTCCGCTGTGCTTTGAATAACAACTCCCCCATTACCTTGGTCTAGTAGTCGAACCTGCAAATTAGCTAACTGATGTAGTTCTCGTGTCATCTCAATCTTTCTATTTTCCACGTGGCTCAAGCTTCCCATGGATTTGCGGCTAAGTGCATCGGCCACTACATTGGCCTTCCCTGGATGGTACAAAATATCTACGTCATAATCCTTTAGTAACTCTAGCCACCTTATTTGCCTTAGTTTTAAATCCTTCTGTTTGAATAAATACTGTAGACTTTTGTGGTCCGAAAACACGTCTACATGGACTCCAAACAAGTAATGGCGCCAAATTTTCAAGGCAAATATAACTGCTGCCAATTCAAGATCGTGAGTAGGGTAATTTTGTTCGTGCTTTCTTAGTTGTCTCGAGGCATAGGCAATAACTTTACCATGTTGCATTTAAACGCAACCCAACCCAATCCTTGAAGCATCACAATAAACAACATAACCTTCTGTGCCCTCTGGCAGAGTTAAGACAGGTGCTGAAGTAAGCCTGTCCTTCAACTCCTGAAAACTCTGCTCACATGCATCAGACCACTGGAACTTGGCAGCTGTATGAGTCAACTTTGTCAATGGTGCAGATATAGAAGAAAACCCTTCTACAAACCTTCGGTAATAACCTGCTAAGCCCAAAAAACTACGGATCTCTGTAGCATTCAAGGTCCTCGGCCAATTCTTTACTGCTTCAATCTTTTGGCCGTCAACTCTAATACCTTCGTCTGTAATTATATGGCCAAGAAAAGCCACTGAAGTCAACCAAAACTCACATTTGGAGAACTTCGCATATAATTTATGATTCTGAAGTGTTTGCAATACTGCACGTAAATGATCAGCATGTTCGGCTTTGGACCGCGAGTAAATCAGGATATCATCAATAAATACGATCACAAATACATCTAGGAATGGCTTGAATACCCGATTCATTAGGTCCATAAAAGCTGCTGGGGCATTAGTAAGCCCAAAAGACATTACTAGAAATTCAAAGTGGCCATACCTTGTCCTAAAGGCTGTTTTGGGAACATCTACCCCTTTAACACGTAACTGGTGATACCCCGACCGCAAGTCAATCTTTGAAAAA